>VXAB01013294.1:281609-375061 GCA_013399175.1 Odontophorus gujanensis
TTATTTGGGCTTAAGCCAAACTCATTTAAGATAATTTCAATCAATATGAACTGACTTAACGTTAAATTTAATTAAACCAGTCCTAAAAAAAATAAATTGAAATTGCCTTAATGAGAAGCTGTATGGGAGTAACTTAAATTAGGTTTAAAAATTACATATGGTAAAATGTGCAACCATCTTTCATAGGTAAGTGTCAGAAGTTAAAGACATAAGTCAGAATTACAAGAGTTTGTGTTCCTAAATGTTGCCTGAAGCTGAGCAAAACAGCCCATGCTAGAACTGCTGCACAGAGAGATGGGAACATAAAGGTGCTCTGACCAGGCCTGTCTTCCAGGAGTGGTCTACAGCACTCAGAAAGCAATGGCAGTAATTTCTAGGAAATCATCAACTGTTATTGCGTTGTTTTTTTTTTTTTTTCTTTTTCTAATGAAAAATGGTCATTCTTTGTATTTTCAACAAAATATTTATTAAAAAAAAATGCGTAAAAACATTTTTCAAAGCAATGCTTTCTTTTCAATGACCTTTTTAAAAGATTTCAGAATAATTTCCATCAATAACACATTATTCTGCCTTTTTTTTGTTGGTGTGCTACTGCATTCCATGACAGCAACAGTGCACTGCAATTAGTGATACTGTCAACTATTGCATAAGAGCTGAAATATGCCAGTATTAAAATCAGACACATCTGCCAGCAAGCATTGATTAAAATGTGTCTTGTTCTTGAAACATACCCTGCATAGTGTATGATGGAATACCCTGACACCTCCACAATCAATAATACACAACAGTAGCCCTTAAAATGGCTTTAAAAGGGGAAGGAAATATTTCAATTATGCTAGTCGGTAACACGTCAAATCAGAAGTAGCAGTGAGAAGAACAGCAGACTGCCTTCTCTTCATTGGTCTATTTGTAAAAGTTCACAACAAAAGCCCAAAGAACTTCCTTGAAACACTGACATTTCCTTGAAACAACAATTTCCAGGAAAAGACATTCTCCTGGAAAAGTTTTGTCTAGTTCTTCGCTCTCATTTCTTTCCATTTCCTGTACTTACCAACTCTAAGTGCCCCTAAAACTTGCAAGCATATCATGAAAATGACAAATGAAATTCCCAATGAACTAGCACTAGAGAGTTCTCCTCGTCTGTATCTTCCACGAATACACATAGAAAAAATGCTTCTAAGTTTGCCCTCAGTTTCTTTGTAATCTGACACATTAAACTTCTCATTAATTACCATGACCTCAGAATACCCAGTACAGCACAAACGTTGAAGCCTTGTTACATAAAGAACTGTTGAAGGTGGGAGTTTTTCAGCTGCTTTATAATAACCAATTTCACAGAACCCTGGCGTGCACACACACTCAGCTCCAGGGGACAGCTTTGCTCTTCTGCCCACAAGGACTAGAGCTATGAACAGAAGGAAAATGAGAATATTTTGTGGCAGAGAAAGGGAAAGAACGAACGGACAAGTGAAACATCCAGGCTTAGGAGCCAAAATCATGAGCAAAAACATCCAGAGCCAACAACCAGGGAAGCAGGCAGGTAGAGGCATGCAGCCAAATAGCAGAGTTGGGCCATTGGGCAGTAACAACCGAACTCCACCTTCACCAGAAGAACAGGTGATAGGGAAAGGTGGGAGAAAACGGCAGCAGATGGGAGGAGGAGGAGGCGTGGAAGAGCAGAAATGCAGTTAACAGTTTTCCAAGTGGTTTAAATGGTTTTGAATTAAGTACTGCTAAAATTCACAGATAACAACAAACAAGTATTTTCCACCTGTAGGTGCCAAGTGCTCCAGGAGGAGCCACGCTGCATTAACTCCATGTGCAGATAACAAAACTGAGGCACACAAAGGAAAATTAAAGGTGTCCAGCAGGCTGGTCTCAGCAACAGGCTGAACGATGCACACTGCTTCATCTCCAGCTGCATTTCCCATGTAACCTTTCTAAGCTAATAACTTTTTCTATAATTAGACAGATAAGCTTACAGATAAGCAGACAGATAAGTGGGTAGTAGTGCAGGATGGGGCAAAATGAGCCTCTGCAAAAGGGGAGCCTATAGAGCCTAATTGTACAGTTTGAGAATCCCAGCGTTAAGGAGGAAATGGTTATTCTTAAATGGTCTTCTAGACAAACCCAGTGACCTTACCCTTTTAATTTAACTGATATTTATGAATATGACAGGGAAGACATTTCTCAAAGATCTGAAATTCACATTAAACACAATTTACTGGGAACAGAAGGTTCTCAAACCTTGAAGACAGCCATTAGCATTCCACAATATTTTAGCATTTAGTATGTAGTCAGGTCACTTTTAAGTACCAATAGACCAACTCTTCTGACAGAAAGTATTCTAAAGATGAGTGCTAGAAACTCTACAAAACCTTGTCATTATGGGTGATAAAAATGTTAGCTGATGTAATAACGTTTGGGGAAAAAATGTGGACAACTTTCAAATTCCAGCAGAACAGTAAATTGACCTTCCATAATGAAAATGAGTAACCATATATTTCAAAAAAGGAAGAAAAAAATCAGACATTATAGTGTGCAAAAGTGATGAAAAGGCAGCAGCATGTCTAACACTGACTCTTCTACCACTAACAATGAGTCGAAGGACTTGGTTTTTTTCCCCACTTTCCTCTGTTAGTTATTTTCTTACTCTATTAAGGAATCTTGTCGGTGAAAGCATTAAGGTCAAGACCTTGATGTGCACTGGACCCGGTGCTACACTCTGGAGAGGAAGAAAAAAATCTCTCTTTTCCCTATACTTCTAGTTTTAATTTGACTTAATAGCTTGTTGCACTTTGACTTGCACCGTTTCCTATGTAGAGAAATCACATCCAAAAGTTAAAAGGTCGTAAAAATCTGAGTTTCGATACACTGAAAGTCGCAGCTTTCCTGACCATGCAGGAGCCATCTTGCCCTAGATGTAAAGAGCAGATACCCTCCAAAACGCCTCTCTGGAAGAGCTCCTCTCACAATGGTTTATTCTAAAATTAATCACCCAGAGACACCAGTGACTGTGGCAGGAAGGGTACAGAGTCACAGAATTGTACGTACTGAACTACCAAGCCTGTTGTGTGGGAAGGCTAAATGGAAAATTCTGCAAGTTCCTATGAAACTAAAATGCTACAAGGATATGAAAGAAAGAAAAGCATTTCATAAATGTGTCTTAGTTTCAAAATATTGCTCAGAAACTAAAACAAACACAACAACAAAAAAGAAACCCTTACATAGCAGGTTTTCAAATTCCAGAATGAGAATATTTCCTTCCTTGTCTTAGGACATATTCAACACAAAGGAATTTCCATCAAAAATAAATAAATAAAGTGAAAATATTACACAACAGCCAGCCTCTAGAATAACATCTCAACAGTGGCAGAACACAACTCAGTGCTCTACACAACAAGGTCCAAGACTTTGAATCATTGCCTGTAGCTGTTACACACAACAAGCTTTCTTTCAACTCTTCACAGCTTGATGCAAAATTTCCATTTTTAAAACTAATTGCGCTGGTAACATCTTTTACCTGCTGTGTCTATGCATCATTTTATTTGTGAGGACTTTTGTTTTTAAAGAATACGTCATGTTGGCTTTTGCTTTCCTTATAAATTTCCTCAATCTCTTATCCTCTGTTGCCCCAGGTATCCTTGCCTGCACTTTTATTGAAAAAAAGGTCTTACTACTAGAAAAGTTTCCAATAATTACTGGAAAAAGGAATTGACAACACTTTCGAGAAGAAATACTTCATTGTTTTTTGTACTAGAAAAGTTGCCAAATGCAAATATTGTTTAATTTCATCTCACAGTATTGTGAAATGACAATTATTACCAAGTATGCGCAAATGCATTTTGTTTCCTCTCTATGCAAAAATTCTGCAGGTCATTTCTGTTTGAGTGGCCAGTTCTTCATGTGGAAACAAAGCTGAGACAATGTCTTATTGAATGAAACAGACTTGTTTCATGATTCATTACACCTCTTTCTGTTCTTATGTGTAAACCAGCTTCTCAGTTCCATACCAAGGCCGAGTGCACACTGAAGGTTTTGCAGAGCCATAAAAATAATGCTGCAAATTCTCATGCATATAGTAAAAAGCTCAATAAAAATAAGAACATTTTGCAAAAGGTACTAATAGTCTCCATTTTAGAACCGATTTTTCATTCTGCATAAGCTCATTTTTCTTTGTACTTAAACAAAATGACAGATGTTCATAAAAATGATATTAAGGATTCCTTTTGGCACTTCTGTTCAGTGTTCTCATTTATTACTCTTCTGGTAATAAAGTATGCAATGTTATTCTTACAAAACCAGGATCATCAAAATTGCCAGGTGTCTGATGTGTGATCACTCCTGCTATGTGCAGAGCAAAGTGTTTCCAAACGCATCAGTCTAGTGAATTTTGTGCTTACGGCTCAGTTCTTCAGAGCGTTGTGTACTCTGATTATATACACCTTAGCTCTGTAAGTTTAATGTCAATAATGTTCAGCCTCCTGTAAGATTGAGCCCTTGAAGAAAAATAAATTCTAATTGTGATTCTGCTACTGAACAGGTTTGTGTTCTTGAGCAAATCCATAAAGTCAGGTTCCAAACTATAAAATCCATTCACATTTTCAAGCTGTAAGACACATTTCTTCTGCAGAAATGTGGGGCTACAGATAAAAGTTTGCAGTAAAGTCAGTGAGAATAACAGCTGTCTAAATATAAAGTTTAGCACTTAAATTAAGATGCCTGGAACTGGTGCTGCTTTAAAATCTTTTGCATATGAATGACTTGCATGCTTCCTCTTACTCCTCACCTCTATCTCCCCTACAAGAAAAGCAGCCTAGATCCATTCAGTTCTAAAAGTGGACCTCTGTAGATGGATGAAGCTGTGCCACAGAAGGCTGGAGGAAGCAGGAAAAAGTTGAGCAACATGTGGCAAAGGAGGCAGCTGGGAGCTGAACCCAGCAATCTGCGCACACCAGGCACCTACTGCAGACATTCATGTAACACTTTGTAAGAAGCAAGAGTTTTCATGGTTGGTAGAACAGGACGACCTGTCAGCAGCTTTACAGACACTGAGTGGCAGCAAAGCAAAGAGGACTTTTGGAAGCTTCTTCCAGCCCCCAACCTCCATTTGCTCAACTAGAGAGCCCTGCTTTGTGCTTCTCTCCATTTTCTGCTATCTCTGGCATTCAGTCCACCTAACTCCCGATCCTCTTCTTGTCCCGACCTTGTTTTGTCACCCCCACCATCTGTTTCCTCATTCCTCTTCCCACATATCCTTATTTCAGGCACCTGTTCAGTTCATACTCCCCATTTCTACTGATTCCAACTCAAAGAAAAACAACAGAAACAAAATACTTTACAAACGAATGCATCTTTAATTGTTCACCTAAGAGAATCCTATTTTGTTGATCTGTGAGCGTTACTTTTCTAAATATTTCAAGTGCGTAATATTTTCTGCTCAGCCATGTTCTCCCTTCTTAGGAAACAAATGTTTCTAATGACTGCAGTGTCACTATAAAGATGACATTCATTGGCATATTCCTGGCTTGGGATAAACTGCAATATTATCTTCTTAGCCACGGGGCAGTTAAATGGTAACGGATTTACTAATCACAACTTTAAGAGAGATAAATCTGTTTACATCCCAAATAATAGAGAGATCCTGCCTCCAGCTAGTTATTTCTGCTTCTTGTCTAAAAGTTTTTACCCCCCTCACAGTCACCAACTGAAAACTGAAACAGAATTTGTTAAAACAAACAATTCTGTGAGATGTACCATAGCAATGAGGAGCATTGTGGAGGTTGAGGGTGGAGGAAGGAGTCTCCCAAGCTGGAACAGAATGAAGCTGCACTAATGGCAAAATTAGTTTTAAAAATCCTTATCCTCCTACATTTGTTCCTGCTCTTTCCTAGGTTTTCATTTCTTTATTTACACCTCATGAGGACTGAACTGATTAAATGGCCACAGCCTGACTGAGAAAGTATGAAACAAAGGAGAGAGTATAAATAAACAGCATGACTGCAAATATATATATTTGGTTTTTGGAAGATGATTAAACATTGGACCCATGAGCCAAAGCAAACAAAACTGCTTACAAGGAGCACTGCTTCTGCTCCTACCCCCTCCAGTGCAACATCATGCAAAACAAGAAATAGGAAAGATGTAAAATTAGAAAATACAAAACTGGATTTCTAGTAAGCATCTGATGGACATGTCTAAAAGATGAAATATGAAGAACTCATAGAACCATTATGAAATGGGGACCGCTGAAGAAAAACTGCCTCTCCATATTGTGGTATTACAAATCCATGTGCCAAAATATGTGGGTGAAGAGCTTTCATGGACAACATTCTGGGAACTTAATTTAGACAGAACAACTTTTCTAACCAGGTTTCATGCTTTGAATAGAAACTGCTCTAGTTTTTCCTTTACATCAGACAGACACAAATATCTGTCGTGGTTTTCAACAATTACAAAGTCATGAAAGCAATTCTAAGAGGCACCTTACAGTATAAGTTGCATTAGAAAACCCTAGTCACAGCCTACATAATGTCCCTGCTCATACTGTACTTACTAGCACGTATCTTACAGTAAGCTGTAAATACCCTTCCAAATCAGTACTTCAAATAGTAGCAAAACAAGAGAATTCCACATAAATGCTGCAAGGATTCAGAACGTAGTTGCACGAGAAGAGAAATAACATTGCTGGTGTACTTCGAAAACCTCATGTGAAAAGAATGAAAAAGTGAACAGAGTGTCATGTATCAGGATGCTCTCTATTTATCCCAAAATTTTACCTGTGAATTATATGAACAAGATTCTGCAATTATGCTCTAACACTTCCAAGGTTATGGTTGGGCTTGTCCAGTGTTTTTTTTCCAGATGACACCTTGCAAAGTCAAATGCTCTGTAAATTAGCAGAACATTTGGCTGGTTAGAGAAGACCTCAGGTGGTCTTTCAGCCAAAGGTGCACGATTCATCTCTACACTGATCAAAAAACCTCCAGGACCTAAGGACAGAATTTTTTATTTTATCTTGCTGTTTCCACTGCAAAATGAAGATCCAGATTTGCATAGCACTAATTAAAGCATTTAATCTCAGGCCAAACCTCTACTGTATGCACAACTCACATTTTGCTACTGCTGAAGTCATGGAAGATATGCTTCTTCATTCAACAGGGCAAAAGTTAAGCAACTAAAAATGACTCCAATATTTCTTGCACTTTAATCTCCACATCATTCATCATCTGTCCTGCTTAATTAATGACAGCGTGTTCTTTCTTTAGTGTTTACATATTCTTGTTGTTACTGTTCTTAAACTAGGAAAATAATGAAGATTTTATCCACTCCAAATCAGACACAGTGTGTAATGACGCCCTGACTGCAGTAATAAATGAGTTTTCTCATCAAGTTATAAGCTTATCACAGGTATCTGTTGCAACGTTGCCCCTGTCTCTGTTGTATGAGCATTAATTAGTGTGAGGGATGAGTACAGCAGAGCTCTCTTGCTTTGGAAGTCTGCTCCCCCATAATGATTTAAAAACATCACTTCCAGCTTGAAGGGCAAATTTAGTGCAGAACAGTCATGGGGGAATATTACACATGATTCCCCACATTACAGCCTAACACTCTGATGAGGTTGTTGCGATGTAAAACTAGAAAATCAGAGGTAAAAATAAAACTCTTCCCCCTTTGGACTAAAAACAGCTTAAGACCAAAATAACCTATTCAATTTTTGTCATTCCATATGAAAAATCTTCCTGTATTTCCAGGATTTTATACTCTTCTAGTTCTTTTACTAGTTGCAAGGTAGATTTCAGTGTCAATCCACCACTTTTACGAGCTGATTGATGCCAGACTGTGTGCCAACTGCTGTCTGGGGAGTTACAGTTTACTTCTTCTCTGTAGCAAAGTGTGAATTTAAGGGCTGTGGAACAGCAGCAGTACTCAAGTTTTCCAAGCTTCCCAAAACACATGCAATGTGAAGAACACAGGGCGTTATGCTGGCTGAGAAACTAGAAATGATGTGGAGACCTCTCAGGCATGCCCTGGGTAGGGTGGAATTGAATCTAGAGTGCTCAGAATCTCTTTTAGGACTTGATTTATGCTTCTCCACAGCAAAAACAAGTATTCTGTGATGATTAGATAAGCTAAGGATATGGTCACCTTGCTGTGCTCTGGTGCTTTCTCAGGCAGCTGCTGTTTTTACATTTTGCTTCAACTCATAAACTTCACCTCCCAGCAAGTATCACACTTCAGATGCTTTAGGGAACACATTGGTTCTTCCTCCCTTGTCTCTGAGCAGGGGAAGAAGGATGTAGCAATTAATTACCTTGCAAACACATGATCATCTCTGGTCATCCATCACCTGTATTCTGCTTCTACTGTATTATGGTTAACGTAAGTTGGCAGACACATAGGTCTGTCATCCATCTCCATACTATCACTGTAGCAAGATGCCTATGGGAGAGACAACGTACGCAAAGCAGACTTGTCTGAGGGCACTCCAGTCAGTCTAAGTAGGGCTATTTTCACTTATATGCTACACCACTTTGTATGCATTATGGCTCCCGCAATGCACAAGACCAGGAGACAGAGAGAAGAGTCCAGCAGTGGTAAGACACTGCAGAAAGTTCATAGCTCACAGCATCCACTCATAAATAGCAGGCCATGATGGCTGAAGGCAAACCATGTCCGGCTAGAAATTTCAGAGTAAATTGCAGCCTGGGACAGGGCTCTGACAAGCACTCGCTGCACTCAGGACTTAAGGACAAAATCACAGGACCTTGAGCACAGCAGAAGGTCACCCAGCCTGCAGCTTGCACTCAAGCACTGTCGTTCTCCTGAACACTGGGAGAAGCCATTGCTGTACCAGGGATACATGCTGGCACGCTGACCTTCATTCTTTTATTTTGCAAGCTGCGTAGCACATTAGTAGAGAAAAGCTAATGCAATTGGCATCAAAGGACTTACATGCAGTCTGATGGGCTGGAGCGCTGCCAAGCCTCTAATCCATCGTGTGACAGGACTCTGGTCCCCAGGAGAAAGTGAGTTTTAGTACAGTTTTCTATTTCTCTGAAGTTATCAGCAGTTTCATTCAGATCATACAGATCAAATGCCTTCAAGGTAAGTGATTATTTAAGGAATTATTTTCGATGAGAGCCTTTGGTCCTAGTGTTCATTCTGATAGTAGTTGGAAAGAAAAAATATACTTTGGTTCCCTGACGTTGAGCTTTTTTTGTACTGAGTTGTGCCAGATGTGGTTTATGCTACACAAAAAGAAAAATAATCTGGGCTTTTTATCTAAATAAAAAGAAAAAAGTGAAGTTCAAAGGTAAATATGGTAATCATTCTGGGGGTCACCTAAACAGATAAAGCTAAATCAATATTAAAAATATCTCCTATCTTATGCTGCAGCTTTAAATACCAGCATGTATTTTATCTGCATCTGTGGAGTTCGCTACAAAATGGTCAGGAAGGAACAAGGGATAAGAATATCTTATTCAGAAAAGCACTGCAGCACCTACTAACTTTCCTCATAAAAAGTGTCCAAAATAATAAAATTAGATCACCTCAGTGACTGTAACAGGACTCAAACTTGGCTAAAGCTGTGAGGCACATCTGCCTACACCTTTTCCATATTGAGAGATCACAAAAAATAGGCAGGCATGCTCCTAAAATTAAAATTGTCTATTAAAGTAAGAATCAGAATAACTCCTTATGTTTAATAATTAGACAGTACAGAAAACGAATAAAAAATGGATTTGGGGAAGATTTTCCCCTTCCTCCCCATGCTCTTCCAGGCTACTCCTCTGCCCTAAGGTTAATGCCAATCCCTCTGCAAGCTTTCTGGATTGCAACAAGCACTGTTCAGCCCCTGAATTCCAAACAAATTGCCTTTCTACCATCCTGAAGGTTGGTGAGGGGGAGGATCTCTTCTCAGCCCTGCTCAGCATCTCTCTGTTGCCTGTGATGTAGCCCTTCCTTTCCTCTCCGCTGGTACCCTGCAGACCCCAGGCACCACCAGGACCCCCTGACCCTGCCTTTGGAGCAACCAATTGCACAAACTCAGCAAACAATCCAGAAAATCCGCCATGAGACCAAAATTCATGTATTCTCATACACTTCTGCGGCCAAAATTTCTCAGTGAGGCTTACATGGCCTGTCCATAAATCGAGCTGCAGGACCTGCGAGGAGTGATGCTCTTGTTTAAATCTATGCCCCTCAGAAGTCCCATTGATTTCAATAGGATGACTTAGGCATGTGAAGTAAAGCACATATATTTTGTGGGCTGTAGGTTTAGCTTTCGTAGCAGGTGATCAAGGAGATTTACAGCGCTGCTTTTTTCACCTGGGTTTTTACCCTATTTGTCCAGACGGGTGGAAAAATGACCAAAGCTAGCCAGTACCCGTGCTGAACGCTAAGCAGGCTTTCACTGCACAGGAATATGAGCTATAGAGATGGTAAAAACTATCAAAAGCTCACAGATAGAGTTTATGCTCCTTTCTTTTCAATGCCCCGACAGACAAGCTTGGGTTCCCAGCTGAGATACTTCTAGGCTAAGCACTGAAGAAATGCTGAATGAGTGACAAACTTTACCTAAATACCTTGCAAATTGGTCATAAGATACAAACAAACACAAGTATGCACGAAGGTACAATCATTTCTTTAAATCCCATAGATGCAGTCCAAATTTGCATATTATCACCCAAACCCCATAGCCATGACATCCTCCCCGTACACAGAAACGATCCATTCAAAATCCCATATATTTCTATAGTGTTGGTTTTCCTCATTTTTACCACACAGAAAGGAATAAACAATTAGGCAAAAATCTCTGAGCAGTGTAAATTTATCTACATTGCATTAATCTTGGCTCCTAATTTACTAGTTAAGCTCTTTAAAATATGCTTTACAAAGTCAGAAATCCACTGCAAGAGAATCAATTTTGGTGAGAAAGAGTCAACCAGAGCATTTGTTAGGGTCGTTTCAGGGGGGTGATTAAATACTTAGCATAATCTGCCATCAAATTATTTCTGGAGTTTAACACAATTTCTAATTTGGCTATGCACTTTGAAGCACACAAAAGATATTATACAAATCAATAGATGATCATATTGATTTTATTCACATTTTAAATGCCAGGGTAGGAAGGGTGCAGAAAAAATGGTGGACTGATATCTATTTTTTTCATGCCAGGAAATAGCAGAGCTTCAAAAATTGACTGGAAATAAATACAAGCTAGCCTTGGGCACACATTTTGTTTTCCCAGAGATGGTTTTGAAACATAATAAATTATTGGAAACAGAGACTTCACATCCAGCAAATTAAGTAAAAACACCCTCCAAGGCCAATACCACTTATGCTCTGCATATTACTGCCAAAGATAAAGCATTCATTAAGGGTACATACTAGAAATAACACAAGAATATGCAATATCAAAAATGGGTGGGTCTTTGGAAAAAAAAAATGAAATGGTCATTTTCTGTTTCTTTAGCATATAGGTAAACTGTTTTAGGCATTGTTTTCACAACCTGTACAAAATCAATATTGTCCATTTGCAATCTATAGAATGCATAAATACATTCAAAAATGGGAGAATGTGCTATCCAAACCCAAACCCAAGGTCAGATACTCCTGACTGAATGCAACTGGAAGGTTTCCAGGCCCTGTGAATGAAATGCTAATAAACCACATTGTGGAAAGCACTGCGTAAAGAGAATGTTAACTTCTGCTTCTCTTAAAAACAAATTGAATCCATTCTACAGAAAATATATTCACTGAAAATGTACCTCTGTTATGCTGCATCACATCTAATATTCCATAAAGTATATTCTGAAGAGAAACATTTGTTTTCTAATATACTTAATGGAATGTGATTTATGATCCCAAACATAAATTGGTCATCATTCTCCAGATACCTCTTCGAAAACAGTAAGAATGTCTTTTATAAGATTTTCTTTTAAACCAAAGCAAAAATTAGCTGAATAAATCCTTGAAAATTGGATGAGACCATGTATCCAGATGGCAGTGAACTTGACATTAAATGAATTTAAAATTTAAGGGGAAAATAACACATTTTATCCGTCTAATAATTTATAAAGAAAAGGACATGAGTTTAAATTTTCCTTTTCTTGACAAACTGTAATTGTTCCTTTGACATAGTCTAGTTTAAATTTATGGTTGGAATGAATGTAGCAACAGAATAATAGGCCTGAGGAGCTCAGTTAAGTATTTATAGAGTTACTAGAATAATCTATATTCTGCTTTAAAATTTTGAAGTACATATACATTAAGTTGTAACTTTATAATCTTCTCCATGTAGTGACTAAGGTTTTAAGTTGCCACTTCTAGCCCGATCTTTTTTTTATTAGTTCAGTGCTTGGCTTTTTTTTTCTTTCTTTCACTCACCAGTAGTTGTGAGATCTATATCTAAAAATGGGAATTTATAATGAGAACTGAACCTAATGATCTAGGATTTGGGGTAAAAACAAGTAAAAAAATGCAAGCATGGAAAGAAACTCACAGGCTTCAGAAAGAACAGGTATAGATGCTGAAATCTATGAACATCACTAAAATACAGTGAAGTAACTGGAAATACTTTTTCTACTTAAATGTCCTTTGGATCGTATCAGACCTTCACACGGACTTAGTTGTGGCTTATTTAGGACTTAAGGGAGATCCACTATCAACTCTAAAGCAAAAACCTCTTCCAAAGTGAACAGTACTTAAAATGACAAAAAAAGTTCAATTTCACATCTCTTTTGATTTGTAAAATTATTGAATGATTACTTACAATTGCATCAAGTCTACAATTCAAATTAAACAAAATTTTCACATAGTTGAAAAACCGTGTGGCTTCTTTTCTTTTTAATTTGTTCTTGTTCATATTCACCAGTGGTAGAATATTTGGTTTTAAAATTCTTTTCTAAGATGCTAGTTCTACATTGAGACAAAATCAAGTGTCTTAGTGAAAACTGCCCAAGGCATTCTAATTAATAAAATCCAAAATTATTTAAAAATTATTTTTCAAGCATGAGCTGGAACTTCTGATATACTACTAGTTCTTCTCATATTTAAGGTGTAACCTACATAAAGACTTATTTTCTGTTTTTAAGTAACCACTGCAGCAAAGCATACTCATTTTCCTTCATTCCTGTTAAGCACTAATATAGTTACTCTGTCACAGCATCACCAAATTCTCCTGCACAGCATATACTGAAAAGTATAACATTAAGAAATATCACAGAAATGCCAGTATGTCAGGCTGATGATTTACACAGCCACATTTTCACTAGCCTACAATGATATATGTATTTTAACAGATCAGGTTTCAGTCAGACTGTCAAAAATCAGTATCCCGTTTGAAATAGATGCTTTTTGCCTACATCAACTAGAATGTACCAGGGAGTCTTCTGCCTCTTGCTTCTCTCTGATTCTCAAGTGCCAGACTCAGATAAGCAAGGAAAATGAAGCCCCAGGTATAAATAAGAAGCAGCTCCTGCCAGGGTACCAGTGCTGCTGTCAGTGAGGACTGCTGGCTCCTGTATTAGCCACGTGCATCACTTTTAAAAAATGTCCTGAGTGTTGTTGCTTCCAGGGAAAGCTCATCTGTTGATGTCTTAGAATGTATATTTATTTATATCACATTATTATACTGAAATTATTAAAATATATTTATTCCAGGTAACTACTGTTGCTCGGATGAAGTCCTTTGTTCATTCTGCACCGCACACTTAGGACTGCAGAAGATGAAACTGCTTGTAAATACTATGTTGTTTTCCATGGGAAGTCATACCAGCTATTTCACTTCCTTTGATTAAAATGTAGTGATTTTTGGCATGCTTAGCTGCCACAGGCTATCTTACTAAGCAGAGTTTATGTCACTGCAGGCTCAAGAACCGTTTCTATAGGGAATGCTTCCAACTCAGACCGATAATTCTATGCCAAATTCTAATTTTATTTTTTTAACAGAGAGACAATAATATATTGACCATGAGACAACACAAGCAAGCAGCTTCCAACCTATATTACAAAACTCTATTCTGACATATGAACTTGAATCCATGCTGCCTTAAGGTCTGACTTAATGAGACATTACCCAGTGCCAGAGAGTCTTGGAGAACTCAGTTCCCAGCAGGTCCGGCCCCCTCAGTGAGACACTCACGGCACACCAGAAAATGTCAAACACTTTCAGACTCTGGCACTTGCTCTGTGTCCTCCTACGAGTCGATTAGTTCATCATCATGACAACTTGTGAACTTCTAATGCTCTACAAACGTTCTCCAAAGACTAAATCAAGGTCATCATGCGCATATCTGCTTTTACTCTAAATCGCAGCAGATGTGAAGGCAGGTTGTACTACGCACTCGGATTAATCCACTCTGTCACTTGTCATTTATTTAGCCTACTGACCCAGACAAACCAACAGAACAGTGCTGATTGCATCTTCAGTAGATATGTCAAATATTGGAGGTTTTTTATTACCTTGTAAGAACTTAGGTAATAAATTTTTTAAGCATTATCAAGCTCTATGTAACAAAAACATTTTAAAAAAAAAAAGGGAACAAACTACAAAGTATTTTCCCAAAAAGAAATGGGGAGATCTTTTGGCTACCCTATCTTTGAACCTGAATTGTGTACAGACTGAAGAGAGCTACAGTCTTCAACTTAATTTCTTTATATTAAACCTAGGGTAATCAAGGCAGTAATTGAAGTAGTTGAAAAAAAAAAATTGTGATCAAAGCAGGAGAGATTCTGAGAAGAAATGAAGAGCAACTAGTGTTTTTTCTAAATGGAGGTAAAGTCAAATAAGGTAATGTGAAAGCAGAAATGAATTTAGTAACTTTGGATAAACCTTAATCTGTAATGAACGGAAACCAACTACATGAACATTCAGAAGCAAAAAATACCCACGTGTGTGAACAAAACAACTAATTTATAGATACAGTTGTAACATTCAGAAAAATGTTTCTTTTACCTCTTTAGAGTTATTTACATTGATATTCTAATGTGTTATACTGCGGAAATAAAATAGAAACATACTATATGCTGGAATAAATTGCCTTTCATTTTAACAGATAAAAAAACACAACAGCCAAACCAAAGGCACTGGTGAGCTGATGTACACAAAGGCTCCCAGGTCCTGCACATCCAGTACAAACATTTCCAGTACAAAGTTATTTCCTGGGAAACACAGCGAAATGCCATAAACGTGGCAGTCTTGCCTCTGAGTCTGCTTAGGACCTTAGTGAAGGTGACCACTTGGAACAGCCCTGACAAAAGTAATCACTGAATATAAATCCACAGTCCTTGATCACAGAAGTTTTTAGAAAGTGTCCGCAAATTCTCTCACAAATTAATGCAAAATATGAAGTAAATTCACAGACCTGCATGAGGAGCGTACGTAGATCCTCTCCCTTACTTAAACACTTGGAGCATTCAGCAATTACTATTACAATTAATTATTAAAAATGGCAGGTTAGAAGTCTTAAGAACCCACTTTATATATTTTCAATTTCAAGTTAACTTCTTATTTATTGTCTTCTGCTTCTGAGAAACAGCATGCTACAGCTACACTTTGCTACGGTGAAAAGCAGTCACTTCAGGTACGGAGTAAATGGGACTGTAAGGTAAAGGGCTTTTTCCTCCCTGAATTTTGCCTGCTGAAAAATGATGCAATGCGATGCACAGCATTGTCTGAGCACTTGTCCAGCAGTCCTCAGCTGAAGAAAGGTGTTCCTTGTTGCCACTGTTTGTGGGAGAAGTAAAAATTACTCCCTCAAGAAATCTTAAGCCTGCAAACACTTCACTTGTCAAACCTCACCAATGAGAGAAGAAATCAGAAATAATAATAGTGCATACTAGTGTGTGTGAGCCATCCAAACCCCCCAGGAATTCCAGATTTAATTCCAATAAGCGATGCTTATATATGCAGTGAATGCAGGCTCATTTCTTACACCCCCAACATCAGAAGAATTACATTTAGCATCAGGTTGAGATGAGATATCCACATGTTGATTGAATTCGGCAGATAAGTTACTTCCTGACAGCAAGAAGGTAAAAAAGAAGGAGAGCTACCTTGGGCTGCTGAACTAGCTGGCACACACCCAGACCCGCTGTGCTATCAGCGAGCTGCAAGTGTCATGTTGGATATCAGTAGTTAAAGCAGAAGAGCACAGGTCTGAGGCAGAGTAATTTTCATTAAGAAAGCTCAGCATTAGACAATGCATCTACAATCTTTTGTGAAAAAAACTCCAAAACAACTTGAACAATAATGCACAAGCCACAAGCTGCAGTAAGATTTACGATCATACTGGGCTCAGCCCTATTTTATAGCTGCCATATGAGATTTTATTTCTGGAAAGAAGCAGCATTGATAAAGAGGTTTAATTGTCTGTCAGCGTGCCTTATGCTGCAGTTACTTCATTTACTTCAAGCCTGAATCTCATTACTACTTCAATTCTCCACGTTCCCCTCCATCTCGAGGTAGGTGCTTAATTAGAGCAGCCCTGGTAATGCAAGCAAATACAACAGACATTCACTTTTTTCTCCCTGTCATCCCGACAAATCTAATAGACTATTGATTTTCCATCCTCAAAGAGATCAGGCTCCACTTTTACCATTCAATCATGATATTAGCTGTCCATTAACTCCAATTCCCCAGCTTGACAGCTTGCGGACACCTCCAAGGCTGCTCAATCAGCCAGTCAACACCTGGACAACAACGCAATTACAAACCTCTTCCAGACGGTAGCCAAGGTCTTCACCTTCTTCTTTTTCTCACTTCTGTTCCTATTTTCGTATTTCGTATTTATCAACTTAATAATACTATTGCTTATTTAATTACTGTGCTTGAAAGGAAACATATTTGTGATTGACAGGATGATTGTGTTATTTCCTGGCAAGATAATCGTTATTCTTCCACCTCTGCTACACCTGTAATGGTTTGAAACTAAAGCAAGTACCATAAACGTTTGGTATTTGTCATATCTCAGAGCTCTTCATTAATTTCAGTAGTGCAATTTATCCCACCATTTCAAAACTGATAGTCAGGGATGACTGGTCCACTAATGAGACCATTCAGCATTTAGTGAAAAGAAAGGAAAAAGGTGATGCTCTGATGGCTTCTTTCTTGCTTATTAACCAGTCTACTTCAAAAAGCATAAGGAACGGTCACAGATTCTGGGACAACTGCCTTTTCTCAAAAATTGGAGCACTGAAATGTACTCTGAGCTAAATTAACTCCGCATTATTAATAATTATTATTAATACTCCTGTCTTTTGCAAACATTAAAAGTCCTAAGTTAATTTGTTGTTGCTTTGGCTTATGGCAGTCACCAATGCCCATGGTATTGCTGCCAATTGTAGAAAGAGAGCTCTGAATGTTTCACCCAGAGCTTTAAGAGCCTGTAACAACTGTGGCACCAGTGAGCTCAGTTTGCTATGAACAGCCACGCAGTTTGGCATGAAGACAAAGAAAACACTTGTAGATTATGAGAACATCCTTACGTACATAAAGTGTATACAGAAAAGTTACCACTCACGATAATCTTATCTATGGGAATACAGATTCAGTTTGTTGTTTGGTTGGTTTTTTTTAACCAATAAATTTTAAAAAGCCATCATCTTTCCCTGGTTTTACTTCTATTCATAATGGAACAAGCCTCACATTATATTCTTTAAAGCCTTTTGTTTGCAAGAGTTTTTGAGGGATGGGGCATTTTGGTACTCAAGTTCTGCCTGCCACACTATATTTGACTCAATTTTTTTCACAGCTCAAATTCTAACAGGTACCTGACTGTATGAAGCAGTCTTTAATTACTTGGTGATCGCATTGCATGACATTCTTACTGCATGCACTGCAGGGGGCAGTTCAGTAAGAGTGATCATGTTAGAAAATGTATATAATACGTGTAGTAACATTTTGGTTCTCTGCTGAGAGGATGCAGATGTGTTTCAGTGTGAATAAACATTAGTTTTAATGAACAAATGCACGGTTTCACATGCTCCAATGCAGACTGCTTTGTTTCTTGCTCTTGGTTTATTTTAAGCAATAGATAAGTTGTCATAATTACTGGTAATATTGCAAATAAGAAATCTGCTAAGTTTTTACACTGCATGTTAAATTAACTAGTTCTGTAAACAGTTTCCGTTCCAGGTCAGCTTATTCCAGAGATCAGGAACATAACTGATGCCCCAGGCTGTATTACACTTCCTGAGTCCAATGATCAAATATTTACTAGGTTGTCCAATCTGGCCAAATTAATACACCTCAAAGGACAGAGTTCATGTCCTCAATTAATTTTGCCCCAGGTTACTTCAAACCAGAACTCTTAACTGAAGAAAACGTTTTTCAGTGCCATGCTGCAGAGCAATATGCACTGGGAAGAATGACACTGCCACAATAAGCCCTTCTGTATTCTAGCCATGTCAGGCACCATTTTGTCAGACTGCCCTCACGCCGCCATCTGTCACATAACAACAAAATGTAATGGGATATTGGAGGGAAGTTTCACTCTACTGCCATTCCAACCAACATCTGCCTCTGACGTCATGGGCAAACATAATAACACACTGGAGGTTTGACTTCTGGAGCTTGCCAGACTTATCTACTCAACATGCATTCATTCAGGTAATTTTTAAAGACTATGTTCTATGATTTCTGTAAAAAATAGTCTTTATGTCAATTCATTGAGGTTTTAGCATACGTGCATAAACATAAACAGCTTTCAGCCTGATTCAAAGCTTTTTATACAGATTCAGTAATGCTCACTTAAGTAGGCTCAAAGTCAGCAGGACTATAGGGGTGCTTAGAGATTACCTAAATGAGTTAAAGCATATAATAAATACATAAATAAAATTGAGCCCAAGGAGAAGTCGCCACTGAAAGAAACAAACATGTAAAGTTATATACTAATTCCAAGATTGAAAAATTGGAAGGGTGAATGGTTCTAAATAATACATTCTGTTTCTACAAACTTTCCACAGTCTTTTTTTTCATCTACTGACTTTACTGTGGGGAAAACTGCTGTATCTTTTAATAAAAACTAAATATCTCATTCGCAGTCTTCCAATTGGATTCAATTGGAAGCTTTTTCCATCTGTTCCCTGTAGGTGTAACTCCTTTAGACATTTAATGAAGTAGCATTGCCTTGACCACCGTTACTTAATTTGGTATTTCAACTCTAAAATGGTCACTTGGAATTTGCATTCTACTATTAAAAAAAAACCAACTATCTCCACAAATTTGATCTTAATTTGGGTCAATATTTTAAAGGGTTTTTGTTGGTTTATTCATTGTTTGGGTATTTTATTTATTTATTTTTTTGGTCTTGTCGCATTTCATTGTTTCTATGAAAAGGCCAGTATCATTTTCTTTGTTTTTTAATGAATTTTGATAGTAGTTTCAGAATTCACCAGAGTCACTTTTGAGCAACAATGATAAAAAGTGGTTCCCTAAGAATAAAAAGTTCACTTCCATCTTCTACACTATTAAGTTTCACACGGCCCCATGAACATTTTTAAATTAACACTGACAAAAATTACAGCCAGGACTTGCTGATGTAATTTATCTGCTGACTATTTCAAGTATTTTTGATGCTACCAATGATAACATTGTAATGAACTGCTTACACAGCTACAGCATTATCTCAACAAGCAGTGAATAATTTCACTCTTCTGTGAATTTATTCAGTTAAAACACAGAAAGAAAAAAAAAAGAAACCAATCAATCAACAAGAAAAGGAAAAAATAAAAGGCACCACTAACAAGAAATAGGTAGCAGACATCTCTCACTAGACGATTTCCCTGATTTCTGGTTTTCTCCAGGATAGACTCTCGGGGTCACATTTTAACACTGATCCCTAACTCAGGGCACCACTACTACACAGAGCACTTTGGTTTGAATTTTCATTTGTATGCAAATAAGTCTCTGATTTATGGCACTAGTAAAGATATTACTTGATGACTCCTATTTTTCAAAGTTGCTTTCAGGGTACACAGAATTAGATAAGCAACAATTTTCTCTTAAGCCTGCATGCTAGCAAAAATCAGCACAGTAGTATAGCACCTAACTTTTTGCTAAATAAAAAGAAGAATTGAAAAGTTTTTTTTTTTAAAATGAACTTTGTGTTTGTTTGTTTGCTTTCAATAGAGCTCTTAAAGAAAAAAGAAACGAAATAAACTTTAATATAAAAAGCTTGATAACTGACTTTCTGATTGTCTGTAGAATGACAAACTTCTTGTTCATATTTTGTTTCCAAAAGAGTAAGGGATTCATAGTTGCACTTGAAGCTCACACCTGAGGTTTGTTGAATTTGAATCACTGATAACAAAACTAGATGTATAAACTAACGGAATTACACAAGAACAATAAATAGGAATAATGGCATACCCTTCTTCATCAAACATCACATCTCATTCTTATTCAACAGAATCAAAGCAAAGTTGATTCACACTGATTTTGTTATGGTAAACAGCCACAAATGCATGGCTTAATAAAGGCATTTTTTGTATGCCTATTTATAATGGCTATTCAATAAGCTATAAAATTCATTTTTGTGCATGCAAATCTCCATTTTCCATCTCCTTCTGCACCTTTATAAATCACCTGGAAAATGTGCTAATAATCAATGTCTCAATAATCTTTTACAGTACTTCAGTTTGTACTGCACCCATTGCCTATCTACGGCAGTTCAGGTTCTGGCTGCTCCCTCATTAAAACCCAAAGTAAGGGAGTGGGGATCAGTACAGATGGCAGCATATGAGCACACACTAAGGAAGCCGCCTCACATTATCCTTCCACACTGGAAGGTCTCCGTTCTGCTGGTCTGACACACTTAATTAGAAAGGAGAATAATCTTTTCATGCACATACATGGTGTGATTCACACAGCCCCATGTTATCTGTCATATTATCTCCAGTTGAAGAAATGCTGTCATTAGTTAGATGACTGTGCTTCAGAGGAAATGAGTGAGCAATCACTAATTGCAGCTCAGGGCTGAATGTTCTCACCACCACCCTGCTGCACAGGATGCAGAGGCCGGAAACAATGTCACCACCAAAAGTGTCACTTCCACTCCAGTTCTGGTGATTTCTGTCCCACAGAGATGAGGGAAAGAGCACCAGGAAAACAGTATTTCCATCTGGCAGAAACTGAAGAAAGCAAGAGTATCCATCCACAAGTCTGTGGAGGGGTATCAGGGGCATCAGCTTCTTCCATCAGTCCCATTATTCATAGCTTTTACCACATCACTTAACAGACTGATATGCAGCCCAGATGCTGCAACTGTGAGATCTAATTATACAGAGCATTGTGCTTTGAAATGAGCAATTTATATCAAAAAGCGTAGACAGAAAATACTTTGATTTCAACCATCTACTAAATACAAGCCTGTCATTTATTCTGTATATGGTGTTCCTTTTTATGGAAAAGAATTCTTGTACTTAATCTTTTTTGTTTAGATTTCCCCAAGGCAACAACCAAATTAATCTGTTCCTCATGGGAAAACACATGTTAGTAATAATATTGTAGACAAATTAGGCAGATAACCTGGAATCACAGTCAGAAGTAATCAGATCAGCACTGAGTTCTGGGACAAGAAACAATAACAGCTTTTCCTTCTGTAATATTTCTAAACTAAGTTTCTATGTGTGACCTAAACAAAGTACTGCAGAAGATTTTATAAAGGCCATCCTTACTAGTGAGAATACAGAACATCCTTACTTGCAAGAAGATACTTTCTTCCTTCAGTAGAGATTATAAATTTTAGGGTTTGTTCAAAATACGCCCTTTGAAGCAGGAGGTCTCAGAAGGGGAAGATTTTTGTGAGTTACAAGCAACGTCTAGCACCACAGGAGTATATAGAATGAAGAATGCATAAATAGCAGTGTATCTTTCTCTCCTTCTTTACACCGTGGTCAGAAATTTGTCTACCTGTTAACCACTGGGTTCTTCACCTTGAGCTGTAGACAGCTGAGCCACAAAGCAGCAAACCACACCACTTCTCATCAGCCTAAATTTCCTGTGCTCAGTTATAGCCTGATACGCACCTACAATCCCTAAATCACTCTAAATAAATCTTCCTCTATTTTGTACTTAGAGTCTCCAGAAGTCTGAGACAGTTATGCCTTCCCTCCTTTGTATATTTACAGCCTGATCCTTCTTTCTTTACAACAGTGTAAATCACGGGTCACTCCAATGGAATCAGCACATTTGTGCTGATGTAAAAGAGGCATTAGAGGTATATCAGGCCATTGTTCTGATAAGGTTTAAAGACGGTCTGTTATGGCCAGATATAAGATGAGTGAAAAACACCACTTTCATTGGTTAGAAGTAATTCAAAGTTTACTGATTATCTCTCAGTTTTATGCTCCTACAAGGTATGCACGCAGTACCCACTTCCCCTCTGAACAAATTAAAGAGGTATTGTTCACACAAATATATTTGACAAGATAGATATAGAGAAGTGACAGGATGAAGTGTGAATGAATTCAGTATCTTATTTATAATTAAGCATCATCTACAATGATCCATTTACACAGAGAAAATTATTTCTTAATACAAGCTGACATTACGAAGATTACGAAGATCCAAATATGTGCATTTATACAGAGAAGACAATCTCTCATAGTCCAAAAAAAAATATGATGGGGGAAAGAGATATATCTGAAACTGAAAGATAGACAGTGGCCAACCATCAGTTGGCATCTCTGCCCTTCACTGGATTGCCTTTGTGACCCTGCGAGACAGGGACCATCAAGCCATGTTCTACAACTTATCACATGAAATCACACCATCCTGACACTGTACAAGGCAACCATTATTATGCTTCTAAAGGCAGCAGAACAAAAATACCTCACAAACATTTAAATTACGTACAAAACAAAGAACCTGCATTTTATAAATTTCTTATAACACAACTGTCTTCCTATATGACACCTTATAGAGCACCTCTAAATAAGCATTTGGGAAAAGCAATCTGAGTAAATGGTTTTAAAGACAGGTTATTTATTTATTACACGAGACAACTTCTCACATTATTGCCTCAAGTAAAATGAATGCTGATAATGCTCCCATCTCTGAAACTGAACACATTTATATTAAAAATGTAGAAAGTACAGTATACACTGAGGTGCAATCTATTGACTATGTCAGTAATAGCAGCTTTTTCATTTTTCCCCTTGTAATAGAAGTCATTGCTTGCATTCAGAATGTATTGTCAAGCTTTATTAATCTCAGCACAGAGGCCATCCTGGGCCTTGAAAGTTATTGATTTTTTTAAAGAGATGGTATTCTTTTTCTATGGCCTACTCGAGATCTATTTCAGATCTGTCATAAAAAGGAACCTCAAATTACAGGACTACTTAAACAACGCTTAGCGATCAGTCATGTGTTTAAAGTCTCTTCGCTGAAAAGCTTGAAAATGAATTACAATATCTTTTTTTTTTTTTTTTCCAGAAAAGATGTTTCCTTGCAGGGTGGCAATTGCACTGTAAGATGCTTCTGTGTCTCATTATTCTCAGATGAGAATTGATTATTAGACGCCAAAGGGGATAATCGGAGCAGAGCTGAATGCTTGATCCAGAGAAAGGCCAGAGAAATATCCCTCTCTGAGCTCAGTAGAAAGAGCAGTCATTTTGGCATCTTCATTCCAGAGATGAAATTCTGACCCTAGGGAATTCACTGGGATTTCTGTTATCTACAGGGCTGGTGGGATGGTTGATTTTTTTTCAGTTGATTTTTTTTGTTTGGTATTCTTTTAACTTATGAGAGCACAAAGAATTGCAGTGCTACCAGCAGTGCCAGCAACCCCAGCATCATTTGGACTGCCCCGTTCTGAAGAAGAGAGGCCAGATAACCTTCTGTGTACTGAGTGACAGTGGAGTTGTTATAAGCTATAGAATTTCTGTAGCATTCACATGTGGTTTTTCTCTAAGGAACAGAATGTAATGGTATAGGATTAATCAGTAACTCCTTAACTGTCATTCAGATTCAGACTTATCACATAAAGAGCACTCCTCTCTCTGTTTTGCAGTACTAACACAGCAACCTTCTTACAGTGCATGTCTGCATTACTTGCCTTTCACCTGTTAAGGGTTAGGAAACAGAAGATCAAAACATTATAACCAGCTAAAACACCACTGGTTTTCTGACAAGCCCCTACCTACCTGCATCACTATTTCTGCATCTATTTTAAAATTTACATTGACCAGTGATTTGCATGACAGATCCTATGCAACATTTATTATGGTGAGAAAGAGCAAACTGCAAAGCACGTATTACTGAAATGCAAGATTTTATACAGCATGTGATGCTTGAATTCAAAACCATTAATAGTAGAGTGGCAAACGCTGAAATACGAAACAAGCTGCTCAGTGCCTTTGGTGGCAAATGATGATGCTCTGAATTACTTGTATTTGTCAGGACTATGTGCTTCCATACTGCCTTTGGAGGTACGATGAGGGTATTTTGCACCCTTTAATAATAAAGCAAATATTTATAGAGGGACTTGCAACTTTATAGCTTTACATTCTGGTAGCATGGGTAGGATTATCAATTTGTTCTCACTACTAGGTAATTTCTGCTGGAACTCAGCTCCTTTAAAAGCTCCACAGTTTGAGTATAGCAAGATAATGGTAACACTGAACAAGACTTCACTTGGCATCTTTCAGTGAAGTCATGCTGAAAAAAAGAAAACTAGATTTCAGTACCAAAAATACTGAGATTTAAATCTTGCAAGTGATATGCACAAAAGGAAACACAGAGCAGATACAGTTAATGAAGTTTAAAACCAACTCAAATTCTGTGATTTACAATTAAAATCTGATAAGCCAACAAGTGCTTATTCAATAACTTTTGCTACGTCTTAGGGTTGATTTAAAAGGTTTATTGTTTGTTTTGTCAAGGAAAAGATGGTTTCAAAAGTTTGGTTGTGTGAATATCATTTAAATAGATGAAAAATATAGTGGCTTTCTAACCTATCATGTAAATCTGGCAGATAGAAAGAACGCTTTGTAAGACAAAGTAATATTATGTAATTACACTACCCAACAATATTTTATTATTAAGTTGGCAGTTACCTACTTAAATTTAGCACTACTTTGGGGTGAACACTGGTGACAGAACCAGTTCCATCAATATATTTTTCAGGAATGTGTTTTAACTTTCTTGTACCATTCCTTGCATACAGGTGGCACCAAAGGTATGCAATGAGTTATTAGAATCAATTTATGGCATTCCAGTTTTTAACATTTTATTTATGGTACGTAACATATGCAGCTCAAAGACTGCCTTAGATTGCTGTAGTCCTTACACATCATGCAAGAATGAGAGATTACTAAATGAATCAAATTCCAGAAAGAAATTACATGAGTTTTCCAGAAAGTCCATAGGAGTTTTGTGCCTTTTTTATTCCCCTGAAAATAGAAAGTAACAAATACAAGACCCTTGGCTTGCTTGTTGCATCTATACCACAATAGCAGACCTTAAGTAAATGCACTGAGTAACCCTCAAGAATAATTGATAGCCATTTCAAAATGGGCTCACGGAAAAAGAAAAAAAAAACCCTCTTACAGCCACACAGTAAATGTCCTTTGTTTAATATGGTGAATTGCTGTTGAAGTCAGCAATAAAATGTTGTGCCAATGAACTGAATAAATTTTGGATAATTTGACAATTTAAGTAATCAAGATACACTGCCATAAACTGTGTTCCTTCTGGACTGAGGTACATGATGACAATACCCTGTTCTAACACATTATGAGGTGCTGGGAAAAATTTTTTTGTGTTAAATGACACCAGTGGCATTTCACTGATGGGATGACATTTTAATATCTTAATTTTGGCCAAAGCAACTTATTTCTTGTTTTAAGATTTCCTGTAATTTATGGTTTCTTTTTAACTTTCAGACTCAACAGGAACAGATACGGTCCATATTTATTAAATCTACTCCAAAGGCATCAAATTATTACATATATACATTTATCATTGACACTAAACACTGATATCCAATTAAAACAGAAAATTAAAGCCAGAACAACTGATTTTTATTAAGGACAATCAATCCAATCACCTCTAAAGTGTCAGATCCTAAAGAAAAGCAGCATACTTGTTCAGTATCCTTAGATGATATAGTCATGCTTTACACCAGAGAAAATAAGACAAAAAAGCCCTGAAGTTATGTTTTGCAGTTAACAAGGTCATCCCCTAATAATGTTATCTCTTTTCTATGGCCTATTTTATACTGCAGGGCAAATTTCAGCCCAGTAGTTGTGTCTATATGAGTTTTACAGCTCCACTTCCTACAATACTACACACCTCTCTGTGGTCTGTCCATTATCAAATGCTACGCAATAGACTGGAAATACCCATAAACACACACACACAAATTCTGTGCTCACATCTATACATATCATTCATCCATTCTATTGTGCCAGGTATACTAATAATTTAGTAAACATGTAATTTAAAGACAGCCATAGAATAAGAAAAGAGAGAAAGGAAAAAAGGAGTTGCTTACAAAATGTTAGGTCTCATTTGCTAAGGAAGAAAGACTAGGAGAGTATATCAGTATAATACAAGGAGATCCTTACAAGCATACATGAATGATTCAGTACAAAAGGGACAAAGTGAGGAATAATGGACTAAGAAGTTAAAAACTGTCAATGCTTTTCTACGGGATGAGAGGCAAAGTAGTTAATCATGGTTGCCCTATAATCAGGTAATCTGCTCTAACTACTTCTCTCCCTTACATGGCAGAGATCACTATTAAAGCATATTTTGACAGTAAAGAAGCTTCTGACAAGAGCAGAGGTCTTGTTCCTGATGGCTTGAGCAATGTGCATATGAGATATTGAGGATATCATCTTTAGCAGAAGCTGCCCAGAACCCACCAGCTCTGAAAACCCAGCTTAGAAAATCTGTTGCTGTCAACACCTGCATTGCAGTGGTTGTGGGCAGAATGAGAAGCAACAGGGAAAATGAAGTAGAAGCATCTACTTTCTGACCCAATATTTCCGATGTGTAAAACTTTCAGTCTGTAAAAACTTAAATGCTTTTGCAAGCCACCCCTTTTTATTACATAGCCAAAGTTTTGTCGAGACCAGTAAGTTCAATGTTTGTTTTCTATTAAAAACAAAAAGCCAAAAGATTGGGTTTACAGTTCTGTCTCCTTTTTTTCCAGTAAGGTAGAAGATGCTAATGTAAAAACGGAGAACAAATGGGCTCTTTATTTGTGAAGGACAAAGAGCATTTGAACTACATCAGTGGCTCTTTGACTGCCTTCAAAGCTTGTCTCTGACTAAATTAAAGCCTCTGCTGACTTCTGATTTCCACAACACTGTGGGCTCTCCATTGCACTACCAACTAGATGTATGTAATTCATTTAATGTTACCTTACAATAACATAGCCCATAAAAAAAATTCAAATTAAGATTTACAGATAGCTATACTCTCACTCAATGCAAAGTAACATAGCTCCCCTAAGATCAATTTTTATTATAGCATTTTAACAGTGGCTCTGAATCTGACCCCTAATTCAATGAGCTAGTTCTGAGAGAAAAGTCTTAACCTTATTCTGTAGAACCAGGGTAGCACATTTTGAGGTCACCGATAACATGAAATAGTTTAACTGGAATTAAAGTGATTTTCTGAAGATAGAAAAGCACAACTCAGCAGATGAACCAGCAAAATTGGCCCCAGTGTAGGAGACCACTGATCCTGATCTCACTTAAATTAAGAGGTACTCCTGTGAAATCTGTAAGGTTATCTTAGTACAGGAAAACCAATCACAACACTAAAGAGAAGAGCAGAAAAGTGCATAGAATGCATTTAATGGATGCAATCCTGATGCGTTGGCAATTCTTCATCATAACATTACAGTTATCCTCTAACACCTAAATATCTACACATGATGAGAGCAGAGGGTAAACACTTGTCAATAAAACTGAAATGCATGCTTAGTTCCCTCAGCCCACTGCTCTCATTGTGGGGCTGTCTCCAGACTCCTCCCGATAGAAGAAGAGATGCAGCTGGTGAAAGATCTTGCTGCAGGAATGGAAAGACATAGATTGGTTTTTAAACAATCTCTTTTGGATACGAGGAATCCATGTTCTTTATGTTTACCCTATATTCTTCATGCATATACCTGTTAGGAATTATTGGACTGAAAACATTGGATTTTCATTTTGGTATTTTACACCTGAATTACAGTTGCTCTGCTCACACTGGCCTCATCCTAGTATTCACTGAGGATGCACTACAGCTAATAAGTCTAGAAGTTATTTAAAAAAATTCTCTCATTGATTTTCATTAAAGAAATTCAAATACCAACACACAAGAGGCAAAATGTTAACTAAACCAATAAACCAATGTGCTGTAGTGTTTTCTTTTAAGGTAATATAGTTTACCTTATCAGCATTTAGAAAATGAGAATTATGATATTTAAATGATATTTCTACACCAAGACTTAAATATCCATGAAAGAATTCACCCACCACTGCAAGGCTACTCCCAAAAGGCTGGGCTCCTGAGAGGATGGAGACAGAAAGAAGAGATGAATCCATTGGGAATAAAGGTAGAGTGCATGAGTGGCAACAACAACAAAATTTCTAAGACTTGCAGAAATCTTGTGCATGACTATTTTCAACAGGCACTCACTAAAATCATAAACACAGGAGCAAAGATCCACTAGAGGCTGCAAACAAGGAATGGAAAACTTCAGCATACACTTCACACAGAGATCAGCATGCAGTTAGACTGTTCAAGCTGTATTTATCAGTCATTCCATTATTTGCCATTCAGATGACAAGTTTCGCAGCAGCTGACTGTTTCTTTGATTTCATCTAGAATTGTGTAGTTTTAAACAGACATTAGGACGTGAGCAAACCAGGAAAGAGGAGAAACAGGGCATTAATCATAAATACAAGAAAAAAAACATTCACGTTTAGTGCGTGGAAGAACTCTGAAGCGTGCTTTGGCCCAGCCAGGAGACAGATCATTCCTGGGGGTGGCAGAAGGGATTAATTATGTCAAAGCACTCACTTCTCAGTTTACTACTTTCTCAATGAGGTAGACATGCTTAACCAGAGCAGTTTTGAGAGCTCAACTGATGCCACCTAAAATACCAGAACTAAGCAAGAAGTGGCAGAAGAACTGGTTTGGTTGTTATCTTCCTATTGTATTAATGCAAACAGTGGAGCAGCTATGTTGACTATATAGATCAATTAAAAGATGTTTACATTAATGGAAAAACATGTGGGATAACATCCTTGCAGTTCTCCCATAAAATTGGATTGCTGGCTAGTTACTTAATAAAAATAAATACCCTCAGCTGCTGAAATTTGGCTAGGAAACAAGGTTTACCACACATCATTACCCTTTTCAAAAATTCAGATATTTACTTATTACCATACAAATCTTGACTTAAACCCTGCTCATCCCAGACTCCCTTTCACCTGAAGGGCAGGATTTGGATGTCCAGTCTTTTTCAGACCCTTCAAATTATACTATGGCCATTTGACTTACGGTCACCAACCACAAGCACGGGCTTAGGCTTTCCTCCCTTGTGTAATTCTTGTGATTTCAGCAACTCTCTCTACTGTGGTGAGCTAGAAACAAGCATTTCTACAGCCTGCCTGCCAGAGCTTGATAAACCTTGGACAAGCTCCCGCTTGTACCATCACCGCAGCAGATCAAACACAAATTCTCCCAGAGCTCACTGCCCTGTTCCTCCATCCGCCTCATTCACTTAATAGTGTTTTCAGTGTTACAAGTTTCACGTCTTACTGCTCTCATAAAGCACAATAACATCTCCCAACAACCACCAAATCCTGTTCATCCCTGCGAACTACGTTGCAATTTGCTTTTCAGAGTGAATGTTTTGTTCCTAATGATGCCAGGCTAATAATCCCCAAGGCTTATTTTTAAGGTAAAGCACTAAAAGTGTAAGCAAGGTACCTTTATTAAAGCCTTTATTTTGTGAGCTTACGGGGGAGGAAAAAAATTGTTTATACTGGGGAAGACCAATACACCTATAGGCTCAGGCAGTTTCTCTAACAGTAAACAAACAAATAAGGGTTTTTTATTATTATTACTCAGATAGTCATCTCAACACATGTCCATAGGGAGACATGAAATCAAAAATCCTTTGGTTCCTATAAACTCAGCTCACTGGCCTCCCCTATCAGCTATGAATGCACATAAAGGAAACCTACGCTTAGTCTTTGCTCTGGTCCGTCACATCTCCTGCTGTCTACATCAATTAATTGTCTATTTTCTGGGAAATTTGCTGCTTAACAGTTGCGACTGACAACATGCAGCTTTCTGAAGGCTGACTGATGCTTGCCAGTCCTAGAAGGACTGCTTACTGCTGGAGGTCACTGCACCAGCATGGAGATGCTTTCTTCATAACATTCTGTCACACAGAAGCAAACAATGGGCGATATGTATCTGAGCACGCTTGGTAACCTTATGTTTACCAGTTCTGAAAGAAAGCCTCAACCTTCTTGAGATCTGTCAGTCACAGATGAGAAGAGTGCCATTTATACAAGAGTGCCTCAAGCATTGCCAGCGCCTGCCTCCCCTCTTCTAAGAGCACTCTGTGATACCAGAGCTTGGCCACAGACATGACTCCGTGTGATCACCGTGTGCTTCTGAGTGCTGTGCATTAAGAGTGCACCTGAACAATGTAATCCCACTTGAACCACACATCCTATGTCAGAATGGAAACCAATCACATGAAATCTTTTCTGAGGCCACAATTACTAAGCGATCTGCCTGAAAACATGTACTCAGTACAAACTCTTGGTGGATGTTCATGTGGATAGTCATGTTCAGCCCACCTGAGGAACACCACCAGGCCTGGGAGCAGGATTAGCACCAGCCTGCAGGGTTCAGCTCTGGGATTCTGATGCACTGTGTGGTGCCTCTTTGTCTTATGCTGCACACAAAGAGGAGCACTGAAAACCAATGAGACACGTTTCATCTGACTTTCAACTTCAGCTTGTCACTGAAATTCTATGAAATAAGCTATCCAAGGATTAATAATTTCCTATTGTTGCATGCAGTCTGTTGATACTGTCCTCTGGCTTACTCTTACAACACCATCATTCAGAAGTCTCAGCCAAGTTAGTCTGATAACAGGTACTGTGCAGCTGTATTTTCCCCAAAGGGTATGAAATTTGGTTATAATTGAGATAAAATGGGAATAAGAAAATAAAAATAACCTTTATACATTTTTCGTTAAAAAAAATATTCTTTTTGGCTGAGCTGGGAATTCCACTTCCGTAGAGTTATTATTTGTGCATTGTATTCTGCTTTTAGAGGCAGAGTATAGTGCTATTCTCTCCCTATCTGGTAAGATAAAAGCAACTGCGATGGAAAAAAAAAAAAAAGAATGAATTGGGGAAAGAAAAGGAGTAAGCTTTCTCTTAGTTATAATAAGCTTAAAACTAAAGTCACATGGAATCTCTGGAGTTGCTGTGGTGTTGGTTTGGACAGATGACAGGATGACAGATAGGGTTCTGATTCAGCATCACAGAATGGTTTGTTTAATTTAGTTGCAAATTAAACCAATCATAGATAAAGCACGGGGTGGGGGGTAAGAAAGCAACCAGGGCACATCTGGAAGGAATCCTCAAAGAGAGCAGGATGGATCATAGCAATAAGAAGCATTTCTGAAGAGCATTCTGAAAGAGCAACTACTGAAAGAAGAGGAAATAAAGAATCAGCTGCTTTTACAACCATCAGAAGGTCCAAGCAGAAAGCAAGGACCTAATCCTGAGGTTTGCCAAAGAAACGGTCACGATGCTTTCATCACCATAAAGGGAATACAGATCTGCCATTTAGTCCAGAGCTAGAGAAGAAAAGCCCCACATAACATACGAAATCACACTGTCCATGAGATAAAGATGGAAAGAGAAGAGGAAGGTGAGGCAATCATGAGAAGGAACTTAGCACACGGCCATGCAGTTTGAACCTCAAAGTTTCCACCTGCTCCACCTTCATCACCATTCACACAGTGACCTCAATCAGCAAGACTGCCAGAAGCAAGCACACAGCTCTGGGAGAAGCATCATGATACTTCAGTGTTTTTCTGTAAATTCAGTAAGAAACTCAGTGTAAAATGATTCCCCTACAATAGATTTTAGAAAAAAATGCCATTTCTCACAGATTTTAGCATAGGGTTCTGCAAATATTGACATTTAAACCACGGGATGCACTTAAAGGAACTGTAAGACAAGTCACAATTTGAGTCTAGGATCCCTGAAATGACATTAAAAAATGCTCCCTCACAGTTTTTATAATGCTATTCCCAGAGACAACACTAACTGTCTCCATAATGTGGCATGTAGCTGCCTTGTCTATTAGCAACAAGGAAGCGTGTATTAAATATTCCACTTTGATTTGACAAATTAGAATACAAAGTAACTCAAACAGGTAATTAAAAGTAATAAACCATTTTTAATTGGTTAAGTAACCATGTAGAAATTCAGTACCAGTAGCAAAGGCATAAAATACTGCAACTTGGATTTTGGTGTCGTAAGTATCTCTGACAATGTCGAGCCACAGCAGTTTCAGATACCATAGGGACACTAGTACATCATTTCTACATGCATGTAGAAATCATTATCACACCTGATTCCATACACTTAAATAAAATATGTAATATAGATAACTGACATCCTGAACACAGTAGGAAGGTAATTAAATAGCAGGTACTCAAGAAATATTGCAGACAGGGCCCCAAGGCATTTTTATTTCTCTTCTGGCCAAGCTAATAAGAGCCCTGATGACCCCATCTCACAGCAATACACCGTTAAATTTCAGTAGGAGCAACGACAAGCCTTCATAAATAAAAGCATCAATTCACAATACACACTGAACAAAAGTGGGTAAAGCACTTCGTTAGTGCTTGCAGCTAAGAGCATAATCCTTGCATGCTATGACCAAAATCCAGCAGACCAACACTGGACATGACAACCAGCACCAGGTAGCAGTAGCAGATACTCTGAAAACTCAGAAATCTCCTGAAAAACCCCACAAGAGCTAGTAATGTTGAACTGGTTAAATTACGTTAAGTATAACACCATTCTCTTCACAATCTCTCTGCAGAAATAGAGCAAGAGCAGCAGTGTGGATGTGTTGGGCATAGAAGGTGGGTATCCTAAGCACTGAGGGTTTGATGGAGAATATAATGAGCAACTCCAAAAGCTATTGGCTCATTACCAGTGCCCTACAGGAAAGAATTTTCCATCTAATTATAGAAGTATGACAAGCACAGATTCTCAATATGATCTGAAGCCTGCTTAATTCAACTGCTTTGGGAGCAGGGCCCTTGATTTCTCCCTTTCTCTGTCACTTACATAATTTGGGCACTGAAGTGCAAACTCTATTACGTGGTTCAACATGAAAATGGAGATATTTTTTCAAGCTTTTTTTTTTTCAAGCATCATTAACATACTGTTGCAGAAATTGGCCTCTACAGAAGCTCAGTCATTTTGCAAGACTCAAAACCTCTAACCATTTGATGCCAAAAATAATAAGATACATTCTATAAAGAAAAACCAGGATTATAAAATACTATATATGATACAAAATAGAGTTCTCATCCATGCCAGGTTCTCTACAACAAAACTTAGCAAACCAGTACCTCTTTTGGGTCAGGGTGTAATACTTTACATTAGTCATAGAACTGCAAGTCCATTGTCCCCAGCACTTTGCAAAAAGTCAGCCCAAAAATTTATACACATTTTACTTGGCCAAATCACCAACAGCTTCTGTGGGTATAAGTTGATGTATCAACAAAGAGTTGCCTCTTTCTTTCTGAATGCCAATCTATCCTAAACAGGGCCTGAATAGGAATATAGTCACTTTCAAGTTGACTTCCCTACAAAGGTGAGAGCAATGTACACCAAGAAGTACATAAATACTGCAGTACATTCCTTATTTTTCCTTTCTTGAAATAACTGATAAATCTCTGTAACTTAAACTGGAACCCAGGACAGTTTCCAAAAAAAAAAAAGCCAAAATATCAGAATAGTAGAAAACATTTAATCATGCATCCTACCATACCTCACATCTGTCTGTCTCAACATTGAACTACATATAAAAAATGTTATGATACAAAATGTTGAGAACAATGTTCAGACATTCCAAAAAAAAACTCTGATTGCATGTGCTTTCACAGAAAAGCAAAGGTGCGTTAATAAAGTACATTTTTCTAAACAAAAAGTATTGTAAACCTAATACAAAATGCAAGGAGTAAAATTAGTTTGCAATTCCAAAGCCAACATCTTTTGATTACTGAACTGAAGGAAATATTTATCTTACAAAGAAGTGTTTATACTTCAGGTAGCCCCAGGAAGACTCCATGTAGCCCTACATATGCATATGAAGTTGGTTTTTTGGTGGATAGTGTGGAATAGCAGTCACATTTTTAATAGAATAAATAAGAAAAAAAACCAGCCTTTATTTTTCAGTGACTGAGACTGGGAGAAACCAAATGAAAAAAAGTAGTTGAAGCAATTCAAGGCACAGATGTTTGTTATTCATTTTTATTCTGAAGGTGCTACTTCTGGCAACATGCCTTATTTTTCCATAGGTGCTTGCAGTCAACAACAGAGATAACTCACTGAAAGAAGGATGCATTAGTGGGAACCAGGATATGATGTCTCAGTATCTCAATTGACTGTAACTGGCAACAAGTTTATAACATACTAGCAGCAAAAAAAAAAAAAGATACCTAATGCAAAGTGCAGCTTGTAGAGTAAATAGAAATAGCAACTAGTCTGATCACTATGGAATTAAAATTCTTTAGCACAACTCTTTCAGATACACCATGGAACCAAAAGTATCATGCCTCAACCAAGTGTAATTTTGATTCAGAAATAATCCAGCAAGAGCGTTTTACTCACTCCTTCAGCTTTGATAAAGGAGCCCTCTGCTCCTTTATCCTCAACTATAAAATCAGAGCAGGTGGATAGTAGGACAATGGCTGTGCCTGGATGTTCTGGTCACATCAGCACAGCACTGGGTCCAAAGTTTTAGCCCTTGGAAGCTCAAATGAGAGAGAAGATGCAGTTCAGGAAATCTTAAGTGTTTGTCGTTAATTAAGACATTTTTGGTATATCTTACAGAATAAGTAAAGGGTAAATAAATTAACACATTTTAGTTGAGAGTGAGTTTAAGACTCCTTAAAACTTCCAAATGAAGCATATTTGCTGTAATGAGGACAGAAAAGCACCAAGCATTAAGTTATATGCTGACATCTGTACTGTTATTGTCCAGACCAGATCCACAGTTTGGTCATTATCCAAAGATCCCATGTTTAGCAGAAGCTTGTTCTCAAAACAAGGCATACAAACAAAAGTATCACCTCTAGGCCAAGCAGAGAGATCCCTTCTGCTCTAATAAGCATAGAAAAGACTTCATCTAGAGAACTGCCTCTGCTTTGACACTACCTTCACAGGCAGGAGATGTGAGGAGAGGAACAGGGAACAGCAAAGAGATGACAAGGAACATAATGCATGAAAGAAAACCTGTGAGCTGGTGAAGATGGTATAAAAGAGACTGGATAACAGTCTGTCGATATGTAAACAACTCCTACAAGGCATTCCTCAATCCTTGTACTACCTACTCTGAAGAAGAGTGGAGCAAAGTAGATTTTGATTAGTTATTAGGAAAAGTATCTAGTGATAAGGACAGTTAAACACAGGAATACATTTTCTGGAGTTAGTTCAGAGTCATTTCCTCTCAGGAACTGTATGAAGATGGATGTTAGCATCCATCAGGAATATGGTTGATATCCTGTTTGGGAGAGAAGAATGAATTAGGTAAATCCTGGGAGCCTGACCCCTGAGACTGAGAAATATCTGCAAACTGGGTCTCTTTGAATCAGCGTCAAGGAAAACTTCTGTCAGAGAGGCAGAGCTGCAGGTTTTAGGGATCTGATTCTGTAATATACCAAAAAGGGACCATACTGGGATGGATATAAGATCCTTTATTTCTGAAGAGAAGCTGTGTAAAGCTGGAGGTTGGCATTTTTTAGTTGCAGTGTGGGACAGATAGAGGCTGGACCCCAATAAACATAAAACCTTCCGAGTTAGCAGGTTGGGTTTAGCAGGATTGTTGCAGGTTCACAGCTTTGGAAGGGAATTGAGAGAAACCTTCTAGTTGGTGTCAGAAAGAAGTTTCTGTAACTTTTCTGTAGCTTTCCGCTCATTTCTTCAGTAACATCTTTCTCTAGTAAAACACTACCTGCTGATTAATTAAAACACCTTTGCATAATCAATGCACAGAAGAATATGCCTCCAATATTTAAAGCTTTCTTTGAAAACCTATGAGCTCTTTTATCACAATCTGCAAAGAGATGGTATTCTCTAGAACAAAACAGAACTGCACAGCAAGTGTGAAAGCGTGACAGAAGAAAGGCACTGAGTATGTTGCTGCTTAGCTGAGGATGTTGAAACAAAGCATGTTCAGAAATGGAATAATGTGACAGGTAATTTACAGTGATCTGATGTAAGCTGACTGGATGCCAAATAACCTGGTCACAGTAATTTTTTTTTTCCTCCAGATACACAGGGTATCTTCTTTCAAAGCTGGCTGTAATTGACACATTAGATTAGTTACAAGATCACCTGCCAGGAATGAAAAGGGATGAACACTGACATCTAGCTTTTTAGGACCATTTAGGAATAACGGGCTTGATGCTCTCTACACAGCTCAAGTTTAGGAAATGATCACTGTTGTCTGGATGGACAGTGAAGTTGGTGTCAGCTTTCAGGCAGTTTTCCTCTTTTTGGATTTAATTTCCTAAATAACATGAATTAATTCACACGGGGGAGAAAATCAATGACTTTGGAGGTCAATCTGGGAATAGTGCAAGCTCTTATCCTATCCTGTTTTCACTAAAGGCAACAGAAAAAAGACTGGGTGATTTCTAAAGGTACTGGATGATGATTAGTGGTATTTGTTCTTTCAGTTCCCCCAGCTGAATATTTGCATGTTTAAGTAATTAACAAATGCAGTCCTGGAATGGTCACGCCAAATTAGTCCTTTCATGTTCCAAATATGAATAAGTTAAAAAGTTCTAAGCTTTTCCTTACATAATGAAAACCACCTAATCTGACAGAGCAAGTGGGAAAGTCTGCATGCAAGATTATAGAAGTTTAAAATAAATAAAAAATAAAATCACATAACATTCTTGTTAATGGACAGATCATGACAAATTACGCCAGAATATAATTTAGGGTACCAAAAGAACAGGAAAGCAAAATTGTTTCACATATTTAGTTACTCTTAAATTTTCTAAGGACATGGCAGTTAGAGTTTAGATTTATTCTTTCATTTTATTTCATAACGCACAATAGCTTAAATTAATTTGAAGTTGATTATAATGGAAGGAAGCTACAGGACCTGTTAAATGATGTTGCATCTGATGAACACCTAATATTTCAGCAATTATAGGGGCTGTTTTTCAGGGAAACAGAGGATAATGATTAAACCTATAGGACAGATGGGTACTGTCCCATGTAAATATGATTTTGGAAGGCCACAACCACTTTCTATGTTACAAAACAATGCCAGATTTCAGTTATGATCCCAGTATTCTGCATATATATATGACAATACTTGGCAACAAAAATCTGCCAACCTATGATTAGATGGTGTAGCAGCTCCAATTGTTTACCTAAATGTTTTCATTTGGTACAATTGTTTTCTTTCCGTCACTGATACCCTGTTTTTAAAGCTGAACTCCATACAATTCTGTTTATTTTCTGTCTTTATACCTACAATGCATTAACTAGTTCCAGTGGCTTTCTTGAAAGCATAATGACTTTTCCTGTACTCCAGCAAAAATATATCCCTACAAATCAAGAGGAAGCAGACTCAGACTAAGTGGCTGAGAAGATTTACATTCCATTGCTAACTCAGTTATTACTCTGCTGAAAACCCCATAGCATCAATATAATGAATCCCTCAACCTCTGCTGCTAGCACAATTTTTCTTCCCAACCTCATTGGCTCCCAACTTTCTGCTTGACCTTTTACAATCTGTGTGCAGCAGAACTTCATTACAACCTTTTAATGATGCACAAATGGCACACAACACCAAGGTCACAGCACATCCCTGGTGAGAACTTCTCCAACACCTCCCAAACAGACAGCAAGATCTCATTTAAAGAAACAGACAGGTCAGTGAAGAAACAAAACCTTAGTATTTAGTAAAGTTCCCATCAACTACTAATCCACAAAAATTGACTATGTCATAAAATGAGTGGCTATTCCCATTAAAATGTTACATGAAACAAATCAATGCCTCAAGCTGTCAGCATCCAAATAAACAACACAGTTCATTTAGAGATCTGTTTACCTCTCAGAAAAATAGTACATTTTCCATATGGAAATATTACTTAAACTTTATACGTATCTCCACATTTTTAAAATAGGTATTATGTAAATGTTAAGGGGTCAGAAACATTCACCCACCTAGCATATTAGAAGTCTTCCTAATGTTACAGCAATCAACAGAGTATCAGACAATGGATCTTAGTCCATAAAACACCAAATAAATAGTTCAAATTCCGCACTATTTTTCCAACTAAACCATGGCAATACCAATTCTTCAGCTAACTTAACTTTAAAAAAATTTTCAGTTTCTTATATCAAAATTGTCACATAAATGCTAAGCATTCCTCTATCCAAGTCTAGAGACCGCAGATCACATTACTCAAGACTGGATATTATACATGCATAGTACTACATTCCAAGTGCATATTTAGTAACTACCCTCTGAACTTTGTGTACAAAGTAATTAATGCTAAAAACCATCAAGTTAATGTATGAAAATGGAAAACAATGTGTGGTTTAATGCAGTTTTTATATTAAAAAGAAAATCCCTAAAGAACCTGGTATTTCTGAGATACACTGAAAGCTCATTTCTTGTTAATTTGATCAAGTTCACATAGATTCTTAGGTTTACCAAAACAGACAATAGTTTCCCCGTATCTAAATCACACTGCCACTCACAATGGTAAGATTCTAATAAACCAACTTAACCGAGTAAGTTAACCAGAGAAAAACTTAAGTGACATCAATGGATACACCCACAGAAGACTAACTAGATTCAGTTTGTGCTTTGATTGCTGAAAGTATTTGTATTTATTTATTTAGGAGGGGAAGAAGGAAATGCATAGTGCTGCTAGGGAATGGGTAAGTTGGAAAGCACTTCTGGGCAGACTAGAGAGTAGAGACAGATACGCATGAGAGGAAAATTATGGCCAAACCTTCATCAAGAAGAAAGCTGGAGTTCAACATAAAAAGCATGAGAATGACCTGTTTACTGTAGAACACAAATTCACATTTACTGCATATCAAATCAAATAGTGAGATACGTTTTGTTTTAATATTAATTTGCTATGAAGGTAATCACCCTAACGGTTCAGTTTACCAAGAACATTGCATGCATCATGTAACATAAGCTCCACTAACGCTTTGTGATCTTAATGGCTGTCCAGGGAACATTCAGAGAATCTTTGAGACTTTCACAGACATTCAGACAAGAGCTTGAGCAGCCCTATCAAACTTTGGTGTTGGCCCTTTTCTCAGCATGACCGTGGACAGGAGACCTGCAGAGGTGTTTCCTGACCTATGATTCTGTGCCTGGTGGCTTACTCAAGTTCATTTCCACTGCAGGAGTGAAAATATTTTTAAGTTAGATACATCTTCTGGAGAAATTAGGATAACATGGTCAAGTTTTAGAAATATATAATTGGTGTCAAATATCAGTTAACATGAAGAAACCCCATTTCATGAAAGACTCTTTCCTGCATATTCTCTATGCAACATCACAGTAGAAAATGTTAAAAAAAAAAACAACTTCAGGAGAACTGTTACAAGCAGCAGATATTTACTGGTATGGCTATGCTCTCAATCTCAATGATCTTCTACTTCTTTACTCTTGCCTAGACAGAGCAACTGCATGTTACCAGGAAGTATTGCTCTTCCTATACCCGTTTCACTGAAATAGTTTTCCATTTACTCCAGTGGCTCTGACTGTCTCAAAACCTTTCACAGATGTATTGCTAATAATGCACACAAGTGCATTAGGAGCCTACTTAGTTTAAATTTCATTATTAGTATATATAGCAACAGAGAGGAAGAAGGGAAACCAATCAGTACATCGATTTTTACATAATCTTAGTTATCAGGGTGCACTAACTGCTTTTCAAATAAAAAGAGACTTGCTGTTTGTGTATCTAAAACTCAAAGACTTTGCCTTGACTTAGAGGAAGGAGTTACTCATTCGTAGGATCATATAAAATCAGTGCCTGCAATATCTCATTCTGTTCCCTTCCACTGTTAGTCCTTCCCATAACGAAAGAAACAACTTTTGTAATACACATATGATATGTAATATACACTTAACCCCATACTTGTTAAATCCCAATTTAAAGTCAGGACCACAGACAATGCATACACTGATTCTTATTTATACCTATACATACAAAGCATACTTATAACATGCTACTACAGACACAGAAATCCTTTTATTAAGATCAATACTGCAGTAACCACTCAACTGTATCTTACACTGGGTACTCCTCCATTCTGAAATGTTGTGCTATCACGTGGTTCTACAATTTGTCATTATTCAAACTTTCCTCTTACATTTTCATGTTAAAAATTGGTAATGAGGCTCCCTTCTTGCTGACAAACTCACAGAAACAATCCTGCTGCTCCTCTAATGAAGTCCCCAGACACAATCAACAATTTTCTAAAGAACAAAAGAAAAATGTTGCTCTAAGCTTCTATTGACTGGAAGCTGTGTCTTACTTTGTTGTAAATTAATGCACTGAGCAAATTAACCCAGACCAAAAAGGCAGAAGAAAAGGTTTAAATGACAGTCACGCTACATTTCACATTTGGTTTTGTCAGCAGTTGTTTTGGGCCAAAACCACTAACATCTTATTAAGAGGATGTGTATGACATCTCATGGCAGACCTGGCCAAGATCAAAAATAACTGAAAGTAAAATAAATCAAGCACAGGTGATATTCTTCAAGAGGGAAACAAAATTGATTCATGGAAGTACAGGAAATGAAAACTGTAGACCTGTACTTCTTTACAGCATCTGTTCTTCTCATATCATCTCTGTTTCTGACCCATATCAGCATGGATTTATTTTTCTTACTCAAGAAACTCAAAATATTACTCATCAGTAATACTGCAGCATGATCTCTGCCACTTTGCTCTAGAGACATAGCACCCACAGTACTGATATTTCTTTATTCTCTAAAAAAAAAAAAGTCTCCTAGCTTTTCGTTCTACTTCATTTACTACCATTATTTTTTGTTATTTGTTGCTGCTCTACCTCTTAAACCATGTGCAATTTCTCTCTTCATTCTCACTGAAAGAATCTGCTGACAGGGTCTCATTTTTATATTCATCTACTACTATAACTTTTTTTTTTTTATAACTTTTCCTAATTACTTCAATCAAAGCATAGGAATATTGATTACATTAGCCAAAAATAACTAGTTGACATAAATTAAACAAAGTCTTCTTTGTTTCAGAAGACATCCAAGCTAAACATAAGCAAATTTAACTAAAGAAAATAAAAGGCATTAGTTAACTATAATTCTAGTAACGAAACAGCAGAATCTAATTCTCAATAGAGATGAGTATTCAGTCTCATCTTTTAATCTCCATTCCCCGGTATCACATTCACTTGGGCTTCTTTTTCCCCACACATACAGCTACGATTTAAGAGGAAAGAACAAATTTGCAGTGGTCAGTAGCCACAGCAAACTGTGGCTTAATGTGCTACAAGGCTACGCACCATCACATTGCCCAACACTGGCACCCAGCAGGTCCTTGTTGGCCAGGCAGCCATCCGTTGTGGTGACTGTCAACCACTGCTCCTTCTGGATTGTGCTGATCCTTCATCTCACAGGGAGTCAGCCCTCTGAATCTGCCTTTTCTGAACATTTTTATCTTTTCATGCCAGTGTTCTTCCCTTGAGCTTCAGATTTACTATCATCATCTCTAGTTTCCAATTTTCGATTATTAGTTGTATGTATCACAATGCTTTTGCTTACAGGTAACCTCAGAGCTCAACAATTCTGTCTTTGTGGGACACAGCTGTGTGACTGGCTTAGTTTTACAGGAAAAAAAATTAAACAGTCTCAGCTTTGAGAGACACAGCGGAACACCTAGAACATGGGTCACAGCCTGGGCTCAGCATCACTTTGAGTTACAGCCTACTTGTGTTGTGAGAGACAGTTTTCTTGTGCTTATCATTAAATGACTAGAGAGGTTTTTTTTGTTTTTTTTTTTGTTACAAGTCCTGAATTTTTAATTTCAAATCTACTCCAAATAGGCTTTCCACTCATTGCATTTCTTTTGCTAAAATCAGTTTGAAATAAGGATTTTATGAGTCTGGATTGGTCTTGTAATATAATCTTGCCACAGCATAACAACTAACAGTTGAAAGTTTCCATTTCAATTCTTTCCTTGTAGTAATTAGTAACTAGTGTTTTGCATTACAGCATTATTTAAATTCAATTGCTTGACAGACTTACTGCATTATTAAACCTTTTGCTCTTGGGGCCACTATTTCAATTCCTGGTTGTGCTGGTAGAATCTGCACAACGCTCTCCAATGTCAAGTGGCAATTTTCTGAAGTTCATTCTCACTGGTAAGGACCAGTACCCTCACTGATAGCGAGTTCATTTGCTTCCAGGAAAGAAGAAAATGATTAGGGTTAAATTCCCTCTGGCCTTCATTACCGGAGCAGATAGTAGGTTTCAAGTTGGTAACTTTCACTATTTAAACATATTTGAGTTTAGCATTAAAAGACAAGCAATTTGAAAAGCACGATGATTATTTGTATCCCTGTTGCATAGAGTGTCTAGAACTCAGCTTTCAAATGAGAGTGGAAGAGCACTTTAGAAAGCTGCATTTATTCATCTCCAGCAAAGTAGATGAGAATAAAATACTGAGGCAACCAGTGGTGAGATTTCAGTGCAGTGTTGGCAGAGGACTTTCAGGACCACTGACAAGCAACAGGAGGCAAATGTACTTTTGTGCAAAGCAAAACCAGAGCTCACTGAACACAGTGAGATCATTAGGCTTCTACTAACAAAAAAATACACCTTGGCATTTAGAACATGTAATAGATCATATTTACACATTGATTATACTATTTTTATACAAAGAACACATGCATTCCTATACCAACAGTCTTCTAAAAGAAATACTATTTATTTGCAGGTTCAAGACAAAGCCAACACATGGGCTGAGATGTGACAGAAAAGATGGTGGTGGTTGGGAATAACATCAAGACCCTTTTGTTGTATAAAATGATGCATTTAGGAATAAGAAGGTAAAAAAATAAAACAACAAAAACATGCAGACTCATTAAATACAGTAAATCATTTAAAGACAGGAACACCAATGCCATCTACAGTAACTTCTTTAAAATATCTGTATAGCTGTAAAACAGGATTTACAGTTTCTATCTCATTTCATGGGATGGAAGCCAGTAAGATTAAAAGCTGATTTCCAGAAAAAATTTATCATGCAATGATTCATTATTTTGTACTCCTTTCATCAGCAAAAAAAGACTCGAGGTATACTACTTCATTTTATACAGCTGCTGCTGGAGTGGTCCAGATACAAAAAAGAGTACTGGCTGCACCACGAGGCTAGAGACAAATTCTTAAAAATGTGTTTTAATAAACATCCCTTAGTTGTGACTAGACATGGGTAAGTATACAGGTGAATAAAACTAGCAGACATTATAGGTAAAAGAAAAGACATTACTTTGATCCTTTAGTCATAAGATGCTGTGCTGAAGCTTTTTGATAAAATGAGCAGGTAATTTTCAGCTTTTATGGTAAGTAGTTATGATCAAGCTTGATGTATTTTTAGCTATCCTCTCTCAACACCCCTGTCTACACAGTACTACAGAGGGCAAGATGAAGCATATGTAGTTTCCCCAAGATCTGCTCCACCAGTTCCTATTTGAAGTCATTTCTACTCTCTTCAAAAATTTGTCCACATTTCTTTCAAAATGTGGAACCTGCAGCTTTCTCCAAAGGTGATGTATTGCAACATGCTTTTATAATCTTCCTTCCTTTCGCTAATTCCTTATTATTCATCCTAACCCCTTCTCTCAAGTCATTCCCTTAGATATTTGAGACTTGAGTACATCAATAGGGTAGGAAAGGTAACAAAAACAGGAAGATCCACTGCAGCAATAATCCCTAACCCCATCTCCTTTGATGTCTCGTTATGAAATAAGCACCAGCACTAAAAACAAGAACTGTGTTGTTATTACAGAGGAGAAAAAAAATAACCCATTTAAAAATGCAGCATCGAGCACCACCTGATGTACCTTAAATGAAGAACGATTTACACAAATCCTTGTAACACAGGACTGTTGTTCATTCTGCTGCAGCAGATACTGCAGTAACTGATCTCAAAACTTCTTTAAAAAGTCAAAGTAGTGTTATCCTTTGGGAGAATACATGGTTTTCATTCTCAAATATGGGAGGGACTGAAATGCTAGGATTTTATCCCTAATCTGGTTTTTAATGTGTGTGAGCAACTTTGAAAGAAACCCATGACAGTGTTTCAGATCTGTCTCACTCTTTAAGTAAACGTATCCCCATGCAGGCAACTTCTAAGCAGGTCAGTTTGTATTGGTTCAACACAGGCAAAAAAGAAAACGAATAAAGAAAAAGGCACATCGAGTACCAAAAAGAAAGAACGTGTACATTTACAGTTAAGCAGTCAATTTCATGAACTTGTTCAAAATTTTGTGAGCTTATAATTTGTATATTATTGTTACAGTGAGGTAGAATAATCACTGTTGGAAGTCTTACTCTAGGGAGATTAGTACTTAAGTGATGCGTATGCATTTAAACACTTCACTGCTCTAACATGACACAATCGCTAAATAAGGTATACTGGTAATGAAATTATTGTTTGTGTCTTTCAACTCCAAGCTTGGAAGCATCAAGACTCAACCTTGTCTGAGAGAAGATGTGACATTCACACTTCATAAGAAGACGATGACTTGTAACAGGGGAACACACAAAGTACCTGGAGAGCTGCAGAGTTCAGATTGGAGGCTGCTCTCTGTGGGGTATACCAGGGAAACTTGTTATTCAAAAGCCATAAAGGCAAAGTATTCCCTCATCTGAGACCTTCTGCAAAATTTAAAAGAAAAGTGGCTTTCTTGAACAAATCAAAGAAAACAAAAAAAACCAAGAAGCATTTCTGCAAGAAAACAAAGAAATCAGGGAAAAGAGCCTCAGCACTCAAGCTTTTCCCTGTCAAGGCATAGATCTGAAGGAGAAGGGCTCTTGCTGGGATACGTGCCACAGTACAATTAGAGCATACCTAGACCTTCAGAGTAGTGCAGCCACGTATCCTGCACAGAGTCATGGTAAATTTGAAGACCTCAAGCTTCACTAAGATCTTACAGTACTAATTTCATTGCTTGTTCTGGTCTTCTAAAGTAACTCTACTTTCAGTTACTGAAAAGATCTCTCTGCTTGAAGGTCTCGTGCTGCTAATGTAATTAGCAGTTTATCAATCTGCTGCATAATAAACAGACATTTTCTTAAAAATTGGCAATGAGCTACTTCATAACTAAAACACAATGGATAGGAAGAGGAAGAAATACTAAGAGGAAAAGTTTAAGCACAAGAACCAAGAGTCATTAAACACTAGCTGGCAACAAGTAGCAGGGGGCTGAGTGAAGTTCTAAGGCAGTTCTTCTCTAAGAGTGATGGAGGTGGAAAACATAAGTAGTTTCTAAACAGCATGATATATAGACTCACAGTGTTGTGATCTGGTTGGTTGGAGACCATAAACACTGCAACTCGGGGCACTCCCTTTCCTTCTATGATGCGATATTTACCCTAAATCAAGTGTTTCACCAGAAAAGAATTACCTTTTCATTATATGCAGTGTGAGGAATGTTTCTTACTGGTTCAAGTGTTGTTGTAAATTTGTATACATGCTGTTACTTGCTAAACAACAGACTAATTTGTCGTAGCCCTCAGTTCTGGTTAGGAAAAAAAAAAGAAACTCAAAAAAAAAGAAAACCAAAACCCTCAAAAACAAAAACGTTATCTTGCTGAAACCTTGCAGCAAAAATTTAAAAACACAGCAGCTGTCATTTACCAGATCCTCCAGTACTCTTCTAAAGCCAGATAAGATGAATACAGAAATCTCTAAGGACAGCATATAAACTGCAGTATAAATGGGAAAATGTGATACAGAATTCATTAAAATACATCAGTAGCTCTACTACCAGCTAAGAATGGATTGATTCAGGAGAAAATCCTGTGCAGAACTTACTGAACTGCTGCTGGCAGGCAGTAGAGGCTCAACATGTGCAAAAGTGATAACTGGTGAGACTGCAGAAGGCCTCTTGGCGATTTAAATGCATAGGCTACAGACAATTCAGACTGATTCTCCACCATCACTTTTAGTGTTTATTTCATTACTTTCTGCAGCAAATGTCTGAGAACAGAAGGGTAGCTACATTAAGTGGGGGAAAAAAAAAAAAAAAACAACTGTGCTTACTGTCTGCCCAAAAACATGACTATGGCAGTTTATCCCTTCAGTCAAGTCCTTGCAAAAAATGAAAAGAACGTCTATGACCACGACATGCCCCACCACGGCTGCTGGCAGTGCCAAAGACCCTCAGATCAAGAACACAGACAAAGGCTGAGGATGTGTTTAGTTTTGTGTAAACTTTCTCATCTCTACATTCTCAAGCACACTAGGACAAAATGAAATAATGACATAATCCAATTCACTCCAGAGAACTAACGGCAAAGCTAGATTCGATATCCTAAAACTTTGACCAACATCCCATGTCTTGAAAACCTGCCCAACAGTCGTGGATTCTGATACTTTTTCTTCATACATCAGGACTAACATGAGTCTATGATAAAGAGATGTTTGCAAAATAACTCCTAATACCTTAATTCATCCCAAATTCTACAATGTGTTAAGCCATACCAGAAAAATAAGTAGAGAGGCCTGCATAAATTGTATCCAACCTATCTGGATTTGCTGATTTTAAAGTCTTGCCAATAAACAAACATATAAATAAATCATATCCACAGCTGATCCAAACTGGATTATCAGTAAAAGTCCCCAGGGAAAAGCAGAACAACAACAGATGTTCTCCAACTAGCACTACGCTAGCTTAGATACAGCAACAGAATTTTCTAATGAAGACTATGAGTTTAAAACATAAGCTGTCCTACAACAGACACTTTCTGAAGAAGAACAAAAGTGGATTCAAATATCATCCAACGTGACCATGTATCCACCCACTGAGCCCCAGCACTGCCCCCTAAAAGCAAGGTCACAAGTGCGGGTGTGCTGCTGCAGCCAGCTCCGGCCACTGGAACATCAACACACCCCAAAGATGCTCCTAAAATAAACTTCTCAACTTCCAAAACTGAATGAGCATTTTTAATCTTAATTTCTTGGCTCCAAGATTTCTTTCAGTACTGTGATACAATTAAGTTACCTCCACCAAGTATTTTTTTCCCTTATGTCACTTCCCTAGCGTTTGTAGGCCTCCCTGCATGCAGCTTATTCCTCAGAATAGAACAAACCCTCCAGTTTGCCATTGGCAGCTAAGCTCCCAAAACTTTTTAACCAAAGAATTTTAAAGTTCTCTGACAAAATCCAGAGCATCTTCTGGATTTCCATTTCAAGCCAACTAAAAAATTATAATGAATTTCAAATGGTAATTTGTATTACTCTTGCTTCCCTTTGTCACGCTTGTTTTATTTTCTTGCCTGAATTTTTCCTGTTTCATTTTTACATTTTATTTGCTTAGAATCCTCCACTAATTATCTTGAGTAATTCTCATACATCACAGGCTCATTTTGAGATGTGTCATAAGATCAGTTCTCACATACCAGAGCAAATATTTCTGCAAATTATACACAAAAAAGTACATGACCTATTTAGAAGTATAAGATTCTTCTTGCACAGAAGTAATGCATGCAGGCAGCCAACTAAAGCCATTATTATGTTCTGCTTTTAGGTGTTTTCCCTGTAACAGAAGCAGAAGATAGACTAAAAGGCTAGATTGAAAGGAACAGAGCTATCCTTCAGCAAATTATGATGAGAAAAAACAATACAAAACCATAATTGCCATTTGTCACAGCCTTAACTTTGAATTATGAGAGAGGCTGTAAGATGCCAGCATGGTTTGGGTATCCACCAACACACCAGGTTGTCAGTCCCTTCTTGGAAACTCTTCCTGAGTTGATATTTCTGGGAATGATGCTAATTAGTCACCAATCAACATTACCAGCGCTGTTCCCAGAAATGCATTTTCTGTAGTCATATTTCCAGGAACAAAAGTTGGTATGTTTATAGAAGCAGACAAAGGTAATAGGCACTTACATATACGAGACCAGAGAGTCCTGGCTTTTAAAAGGCAGAGATATTTGTGAGGCTTGCTCTTGCAAAACACCACTCACAAGTACATTTTAGTCAGACACAACATTACTACTGATTAAACTGGTAACATTTTTCTCAAACTGGGCTTCTCTGCAGCATAAAGTGCACATCATTTTTTGTGTACTACAGCATACAAAAGCGAGTAAGGTTATCTGTTTGCTTTGATGGAATGGAGTCCTTTTGCTGCCGGTTCAGAAAAAAATAACTGCATTGCATCCCTTTTCATACAGATTGGTTGCATTCATCAGGTTGTAGGATTTTGGACCCAAACAGCACAATTTCTAGGCTAAACAAGAAAGTATTGGGATCCTTAGAAGAGCCTTAAAAACTCAACATGTCACAGCTATTGATTTTAAAGGGAGTTAGACTACAACTTTGTTAGGTGCCTTTTGAAACATTCAAGCCAATGTGCAGCTGCATGGTCAGACACTCAGTGAGCTGGCTCTAACTTCTCAACAAGTATTGCATCAATTCTCAATCATTTTACCATTTCAAAAGAACTCCAAAATACAAATATACATCATTTATAAACATATTTTCTTAACCAGATTTCCATTTTTTTCTGCCTTATGCACTCCACACTCGAGGAATGATGTTCTGATAGAAGTATAATATTTAATAATGGTGAATTTGATTTCATCATTATAGATTAAGGCAAAAGTCACTGTACTGCAGCACATTCACCGTCACTTAAAGGCAGTTGAAGCATTCAAATTAGCACTTATGCTAGAATATGGCATAGATGCTAATGTAAAACGAATCCTTTACAAGTTTATATAGATTTCCTCAACTACAATTTGTAATAGATTTCCTAGTTAATCTAATTGTAACTTTGGGAAGAAGAACAGTCCTTGAAATAGATGCCTACATTGAAATAATTAGTTGGAATTACAGTATTAATCATCTCTTCAGGAAGATACAAGGCTTGTTTTCTAAGAGTCTGTAAAGGTAAAAAGGAATTCATGCTAACCTAGTGCAATTTATCTGCTGAAAAAGCAGACTGAGCAAGAGACCAGATGTACTTCCGCAGCTGAACTGTTGAAAAATGGTACCCTTAAATCTTTATTTGGGTCCAAGTGTAGGTAGTTACTGAAGTTATCCCTGGTACATTGCACCAGAATACTGGAGCAGAAATCACTGGGAAGTAAACCTGCAGAACACATGCGCTCGCTTTCCTGAAGGGAAGGAAAAGTTGCTCACTTGAACCTTGGCTGTATTTAGGGTTTACTGGAAGATCGAAATACTTTGGTTCTGTTCCTGGCTGACATTCAGAAATCAGTGTTTCTACATCAGCACTTTTCTTACTGACCAATGTATAACAAAAACAATCACCACAAAAATAAAGTGGAAGTAAACAAAGTTAAGGCTTTTATTTCTCAGCCCAATAAAAGAATGGAAAGAATATTTAATAGAACTTCCATTGTTTTTATTAGAAGAGACTATGAAGAGACTAAAATGTTTTGGCAGTCATTAGATAAGGTACCAGCGTCAAAATATTACATCTAGAAGATGCATCAAGTTAGAGTTAGTAGAATATCTACTTAATGCTTTCATTTCCGCTGCAAATTTTCACTATCTTTTCCCTTTGTGTTTGGAGAGCAAGGGAATACCAAAATGTTTTAAAGGTTAGTGGTTTTGAAGACTATAGAACCACCAAATGACAGCAATAACAGCTCACTTTCCAAAATATTATTTTTACCTCTTTGTGGAAATCTCTGAATAGGAACCATTCCTTTGCAATTTCCCTTTCCGTATTTGCTAAGTGTACACTTTGATAGCACTAGGAAAAAATAACAATAAGTCAGTGGTTATTTTGTCAAAGACAGGGCCTGCCACACAAAACCTCGTAATGCTTTTTATCTTCACAAACGCCCTCTCCTCTCAAATGAACATAAACATGGCTTTAAGCCAATCTTGTAGGTATTCTGTGATCAAGGATGTGACATACTGAAAACCATAGGCAGACTGAATTGTCCTTCGGGTTATTTCATTTTTCTCTTTAGAGATGCTCTATTTTCCCAGTTCCCTTCCTTCCATGTTCAGTGAGGAAATATGATGGGAGGTGCAATACACATACAATTTCTCTGAATCTTTAAAAGGGCTACTAATAAGCATCAACTACTATAACAATTTTCAAATAAGTTTAAAAAAAGAAATATTCCTATCATTCTATTATCTATGCAGGAGGGCTTAAGAACATAGATATTCAGATGTGGCATAGGCAGCATTAGAAAATAATAAAATAGGTAATTCTGAAGAAAGAACCTGAAGATTTGATTACAGATGTAAAGACTCCCTTAAGACTTAGAAATTATTTTAAGCAGTGGTGGGTTATGTGTGTGCACTCATTCCCAGAGCTAAAGGAGAACGAACACAGTATTTTCTCTAGCTCTGCTCTCTGAGAATGCTATTTCACATTTACAGCTCTAGCTCCCCTAAAATGCTAATGCTGAAGTGCCATCAGATGCTGAGAGCAAGAAGAAATGAGATGACTGCTAGTTGAACATAACCACATCATACTGACCTGTATCTGTTCTCTATGCTTCCACTGGTTGATGGAAAACCTTATCTATGCTCAGTTATATTGTTCAGTACATAGAATTGACTTAACTGCTTTTTGTAGCTAATATCTTATTTGATCCTTCCTCCAGAAATTTGAGCACATATTTATGTTAGCAAGACCATCTCAAAACTGCTATTCATTGTAATGTATTTGCATGCTTTTCTCCTAGGAAATTTAAATACTGTTATTCCCATTAGGAGTGCCCAATGACAACAAAATAAGAATAACTACTGCAAACAACCTGCCAGAGAAATTCATCAGCTAATGCTGCAAAGAACACTTCTGCCAACCTACCGGAGAATGGAACACAAATCAGAAACTGTTTAATTTACTACAAGTAAATGTATTTAGCCAAAATCCCAGGCCAGAAACAGAGGTGACAAATGGAACTGTAAATTATAGACTAGTAAACGGGAAAAAGGCAGAGTAAATTGGCATAAGTTGAAGAAAAGTAATTTAGAGCCTTAATTTCTGAAAATGGCTGTGACATGGAATGTAAGACCAGAGATGACTGTCTGGCATGGTACTGAGAATATTTTAAGCCACTACTAGAGTTCATATTTATGTATTTCTCTAGTTGGAAAGTTGGATATTTCCACGATCTCTAAATGAGCGCTTAGATTTATGAAAGCACTTATCACAGCCTTGCTAAGTCTGGCCTTAAGAGACACAAAATGTACCCGACCAAAGTTCCACACATCCAAACAGCAAATAAAAAGGGTGTGCACAAAGAAAAAAAAAAATCAAACCATTATAAACTCTACAACATAATCTTTTTCAGTATAAATTTAGCTTTAAAGGGGACAAATATCACTTTGACAATATAACTACACACATTTTAATGCAAATTTCATAAAAAAATCTATACTATGAATAATATGGAAAAAAAATTTTTAACTCCACACACAATGGAGCCAACATGCCTACCCACTGGACTATTCACACCAATTGTATTTAATGGCTTCCTGTTAATATGCAAGGTTTTTATTATATAACTAAAGCAAACTTAAAGCTCCAGCATCCTTGTTCCTGTTCTGCCATCAAACTTAGCAGTAATTGAGTCACTTATGAACATACATGTGACCTTGAAGCTTTAAATTTTTATTATCCCACCGTGTCACAAAAATAGCTATAAATTCCTTTGTAATTATCTTTTTCTTAAAAGGTGGGAGGTAGTAATAGATCTTGCATTTTCATAATTTAAAACCAATACCATTTTCTTGAGAGTCAAACAGAAAATCACGGTTTGTTTCTATAAAATCTAGATCTGGATATTTTCATAATTGTCTACGGGCACAAAATGAATTTTCTGAAGAGACAATAAATCATCAGGAAATTCATAAATTTTCATTCAGTAAACCAGAAAAACTGACGAAGCAAAACCTTAACTCACAGTTTCAATTTTTAATTGTATGTTCCACCAACCGTAAGCCATTTAACTAATAAGCAATTCAAAAGTTATTCAGAATCTGTCAGAGGAAAATTTGTAACTATATTGTATTACAAGAAAATTATTGGATAAGAAGAACATGTGTTGCCTACAACAGGCAGGTTTACTTACATCTGTCATAGCTCTGCCATGTTAAAAAAAAAAAGCAAGTCTTCTTCATTGAAATTGGTCTTATGCTTTTGCATTATACCATAAATAACATGGAAAAAGCTTATTGTTCTGTACGTTACACTTCCAGATGATTTTCTAAGCTTTTGTGCTTCATATTGGCTATAGCGGAATGTGCACTGCACATAGCAAAAATAAATTGCTGGTTTGAATGAATAAAATGGTATTTCAGGCACTGCACAGAAAACAGAGTTATTTGTCCAAAAAGACTACAATTTAATTATATCTAACAAAAAGCTTCACCCAAACTAAGACTGCTGCACAGCAGAAGGCCACGTGCCACATCCTGCCCCATCAAGCACCTTTCTCCTCACTGAAAGACAACCAACATTCCCACATCCTCTAGCAGCCTATGTGGCCTCTACAGCCAAAAGCTGTCCTGTTCTCACATCTGGGACAGCTCAAAGAAAGAAGATTCCAACTCCTTTGAACACACTGCACATCTCACAAGGAGTGCTGCTCTCCTTCTACTCAAGGAAAAAAATTAATGGACTCAGAATAGTTGTGTCTGATGCTGAGCAAAACATTAATTAGCTAGGCAGAGGTGCTGAATTTGAGTCAACTCTAAATGTTTTTGATTCTTAATTACTGAACTGACTTGCTAGTCCTTGAGTTCATGCATGAGTGTAGCATAAGGGCCTTTTCATGTAATTTAGGATTCAATCAAGCATCATGTATTAAAGAATTAGCTTACTACGTTGCTCTTCAACACGTTAGCAGACTGTCATTCTTCAGAGCTAAATATCTTCTCTTCAGTGTCTCCAGTGCACAAAGCTGAAGAACTCTATCCATACAGAAGGAAATACACACTGAATTTATTTTAGTACAACTGCATGAAGATATCATGCAGGTAGCAATGGTTTCTACATAATGTGAGTTATGCTTAGATGAACAAGTCTCCAGAAAAACTGTGTAAGACCATTACCTGCATTTCAGTGAACTTACATCTACCCACTTCAGTTAAACATTCATTTGACCCAAGTTTGACTGAGACACTGTGAATTTGCTAATCTAGGTCCAACGCCACTCTTACACATTAGTACGAAATTAAAAAAATACCCACACTTATAGCCTAGTGGATTTCATTAGAAATTATTAAAATAAGTAAAACATGTCTAAAACGAAGTTTTAGATTGACTCACAAAGGATCAAAAATGTTTTTCCACGTGACACAAGCCTGTAACCTGCAGCAGCACCTACTGACTGAAGGATTCTATAACAGATCTTAGAAAAATACTACAGAATTCATAGAACACATTCAAAAGCAAAATATACATGGACACGATCAACTGTTTTTTCTTAGCACTGATCCCCTTAATTAATTTTAACTTCATTACAGTGATATTACAGACAGCGTATGTATGTAGGACATAATTAGTCCCAGTTATATATGCTTAACAGAACAGGAATCTTTTAATTCTTAATTCGACTGAACTTCAAAACTGGTAACCACTAAGTTTAAGTGTATACTTCAAGGTAAAGCACTCACATAACTCAAGCTTCTCCACCTGAAATGCCACCTTTCCACTACATACAGGTCACATATAATATATAATATTATAATAATTCTTTTCTCAGTGATACAACAACTAAGACTGAAGGACATCCCTTACTTAAACAAGAGTCAAGGCAAAAAGGAAAAAAAATTGATTTATCCATGGGAACCAAAGATGCTCTTATTTTATTCAACTTTACATATTTTTATTGTCTCACTTTTTAAAACAGATACGGAAAAACATACCAAAATACTTTTATCACTGGGGAGAAAAGTAAATACTCTAAGCCATAACATTATGTTATGCGTCCATAACATTACACTTCTGCTGCATATTTTTCCTTTCCATAAGATTGCTAAAAACATATATTATCACATAAAAACACATACCACAAAAGACACAACTCCCAATTTGTAGAACACTGGCATAACTACAGTGAAAGAATGCACTTATTTCCAGCTATATGTACACAAGGAAAGCAGCAAATTGTAAAGCAAAAACTTGCAAAAGTAGTAACTATGAGTATGGAAAGAAAAATTTATGAAGAAAGAACGTAAGAAATAATATGCATAACTTGGCTAAATAATCGCTAAATTGAATCATGATTACTGTGCAGAATTACTTCAAGGATTTAAACACCATTGAATTGCAAGGGGACTTCGGCAGCATTAATGATTTGAAGTACAGCAGAAAAGTGTTTAACATTAACACTGCATTGTTCATTGGTAAATCCCAGCCCCTTTTAACTAACATTCTTAAGCACCTGAGAAGGGCACACATCCTCTCCAGAACTGGTTTAATTTTTTATATATGTGGCTGCAGGCAACATTAAATAAATGGTTACCTAGGCTAAGCAAAACAAGCTAGGTAACAACACAATCATAAACTACTGCTGAAACAGCTTGGTTACCAGTTTAATGTAAGCAATATGTTGCACAGAAACAATACCAAGAAGTGGATGAATATCACCAAGCATTTTCATTTCTTAGCTGTTATCTATAAAATGCTGTTGTTTGCAGCTGGAACCAAAGGCAAGAGACTAACACTTCAATCTCACAACAAAGAAACAAACTGAGGAACTTAAGAGACAGACAACATTTAGATGTTGAGTTGAGGGACACGGTTTAGGGAGAACTATTGGTGACAGGTGGACAGTTGGACTGGATGATCTTGTGGGTCTTTTCCAGTCTTAATGATTCTATGACTTAATGACAAACAGCTCCAGGTAGCTAAATTATTATGTTAAAAAAAGTAACTAAACAATTTCACAGAAGAAAACATCACTGGGAGCTGTTAAATATTAAAAAAAAAAAACCTTCTTAAAATGCACCTGGGCACCATCACCTTTTTTGACCACCAGGGCACACTGGGCAGCCTGCTGTCCATCAGGACAACCAGGCCCTTCTCTGCAGAGCCCCACTCCAACAGGTCAGCTCCTAACATGTACTAACACATTAAGCAGAAAAAAAAAACACCCAAAAACATTCACGGAACAGCTTTCTTCCTTTTAAAAGCTTATTGACATAGCACTAAATGAAGTTAGTGCCAAAATTAAGAGCAAAGACGACCTCACTGATCTGAGTAACTGCTTCTGCTTATTGACCACCTCACAAAATCTAGTTAACCTCTATTAAATTTTCTTGTAAAATATTCCTGTTCTCCCTCAAGGCTTATGCAACACTGAAGGAATCTTACAAGTATCTGTGTGCATGACAAGTTCGTTTGAAAAAAATAGACATTTATAGCAACAGTAGTAAACTTTCTCAGCTGATACTGGAGGGAGATGGTGCTTTGCACCTCATTAACCTCACCTTGTCTTGTGATCCTCTGGAAAGAGTTCAGTAGATTGGTGGGTTTTTGTTGGTTTTTCTCTCTCAAACATCAATGTTATTTCAAGTCAAACATGTTCCATTTAGATGAAAATGCTATGAGACTGAGGGGCCAAGAGTAATTACTTGCAACCATGCCTTCCCTATTTAAATAGGGAAGGCATGGTTGCAAAGACGAGGGGAATAAAAGATTTCCTACATTTCATATGAGCATGGGATAGCAGTGGTCTTAAATAGTAGAGGTAGACATTTCAGTATAGAAAATAGTAGCATCCTAGAATAAATTTAGATTCTTGATTTCTTCTGGAGATATGCTCCAAAGTTCTCAAAACTGCTTCTGACTACCAGAATCTGTCACATGAAAAAAAATAATAGGTTTTTGGGAAGACACTAAGAACTTTTGCTACTTTAGGGAAAAGGGATGAATGCATTGACCTCCTGAGGTCCCATGCTGTAGTTTTGCCACCTTCATGCTTTAACCCCTTCACAGCCACAGTGCACATAGAAAATCATTTGCTTCAATGATGTTTAAAGCGTCTATAAAACAGCTTTTTGCAATGTTTAGTGGGAAACCACACAGGGATATTTGTACATCGCTGTCACCAGGCACGAAAAACAAACTGCATTATTTGCCAAACATCAACCTATAAAATATAATTTAGTTGTTTCTCTATAAGAAACAAATTAATAGCTGTTACTGTGTGAAATATTCATGAATATGCATTTCTACACAAACATTTTGCACAACAGCTGTGAGTTGTTTACTAATTCCTCATTCAAATCATAATGACATTATTCTGAGAAGGTGAATATTGCTGTAACTGTTATTTAAGTGAGAATTCCTCAAGTAGCCAGCATAGTAAGCAAGTACATTATCATCAGTGATGTCACAGAATCTTTATAGGTAGAATTTAAATTTCCACAGAAGCAGAAATTGTCCATTGTTTCCTGAGAAAGTACAAATAGTGATGAAATATGGTTATCAAATATCTCAAGGAATAAATTTTCCCTACACATTTCAATGCAAGCCCTGAGCGTAGGAAAATAAATAATGAAATTTAGAGCAGGAAGACAAGATGGAAGCATGAAAAAGCAATGGACTTTGGGTGAAAGTTCTAAGGTGAAAAACCAAAAAAAAGAAAAGTAAACATCTTGTGCAAAGCAGCATCCAGCTCTACATTACATACTTAAAATCTATGTCATTAACATCTGTATTAAAACATCATTGCCTCTCTTCCAAATGAGTAGAATCACTACCAGATTTTGTGTGTATACTTATAAGAAAACAGAACTGTATCTGTGATGAACAGGAACAGATACAAGCTCAGGGCATGAATTCTACATCATTTCAAAAATCTCATTAAGCTTTCTCATCTCTTCCCTGCTTTTACCTCAACTGGATACTTTCACTAAGGAGATTTCATAAAAGAACAGTACCTTTAACAATGATCCTGCTTGGCACTCTCTGAACTCCACACCTTAATACTCCATCAGTCCAAAACAACTAAAACCGTGCTGATTTCTACCAAATAGCTGCTGTGATGAGACAGTGGCTATTACCAGGTTGTAATGCCAGACAACACCCAGAACGTGATACAGACAGATTGAAGTTCCCATGTGTGGTGCTAGTAAAGACTCAGTACTCAAGGAGAAGCAGCTGCAAGCAGCTGACACGCAGCAGTCATGCTGACATGAATACCAGATCCAGTGTTCATATCATTCTGCATGAGATCAAAGCTAGAATCAAGACTTAGAATGCACAGGATTCTATTTTTCAGGACTACAGGAAGCTAAGTGATGCTAAAGGGTTGGGATAATTGGTGTTCCTTTCTGAGAGCCTCCACTACCACTTCAGTAAGATTATTCTACACATGAGGTGGAATTACAGTTTCAGTTTATTTACCTACGCAAATTATTGTTAAAGTCATACAAACAGGATCTCATTCCCATAATTTCCTATGGGAAATCTTTGCAAAAACACATTATGTATTTGCATAAAGACATACAACACAGGGTTTTTAATTTTGCTCTGTAGCTTCCAAAACTTCAAGAGAAGAGATGGAGTTTTTCTAGGCAAATTTGGAGAATAACAGCAGAAATTTCCTTATAAAAATGGCAGCCATGCCGTCACTTTTATTTTCTGTTTTCTCCTAAGATTTTTCTCCACATTTTGTTCCAGAACTGTCTGAGATCCACTTCTGCACATTTTGCCTTTGAACAGGTTTTGGACCTCTTTCTATGCTGGAGGAAATAGAAAGATATGCAGTTCCCAAAGCACTGACTCTTCAAAACTACCTGCCCTCAGGACCTCATTTTTAAGTTTTCTGTGGTATGTATTTCCTACTTCTTTGTCACAAGGCAGAAATTTTCTTACCCATAAAGGTTGTTTTTACTTCCATTATTAATACACCAGTACTTTGTTAGTCTTTATAGGAATATTCATTAATAACACACATTAGGGAAAATGATTAATATAATGCATTGAAGGGCATGAAATTAATCTTTTATAGAATACAAATGAAAGCATACATAAACTTTGATCTTCTGCCATGAACGGTTCTGCAGAAATTGATTTGATATGTTATCATAAACAATGTGTTTACATCTCATGCATATTTGAGGTCGGAAACTTGCAATAAATCTTTCATTTAAAACACATCTGTAACCACGCGTGGTAATCTTATACATACAGGAAGACTTTCATTAACTCTAATTGTTCATTGATAACACTCTTGATTATTTGCCCCAAGACATTATGAATTCTAAGTGTTTTTTCACAGTTGTAATGACTGCATGTTTTCATTAATCTGATTCTGTTAGCTCACTCTTTGCTTTGTGATCTCAGCATCAATCAATTATTCTGCCAGCGCATGCATAAACCAATTAAAATGGATTTGGGAAACTGGAAATGTTATTTCCTTATTTTTCATTTTTTAGAATTTTGACTAACTGTTCCAAGAATCTGAGTCATAAAATTATGTAACGGCTTTTTAAACATAAGTAACAGTATAACTTCTGTGTTTTCAAGCAGCCACATTTTACTTGTCTCCACAATATCCAGTGTTTCTCTGTCCATTCTCTAAAACAGAGAAACAAAACCAGAAGGCACATGGATACATATTAAAAGTATTAGTAAAAAACAGTATTTTTAAAGTCCTGAACTTGTCAGGAGGGGTAAATGAGAAGTCACTCTGAAGATGTCACACACGATGGTGTCTCTTAGCAACAGCTTCATGAGCTAAGTCTGCAGAGAGCTGAAAACGTGATTCAGGCAGTACTTCGTTGTGCAGTGATTCACTTCCTCACCCTGAATTAAAATGACCCTGAGTCTTTGTTGTTTATATTGTATTTAATCCAAAGATAAATCTCTACTTAATGAACACACAGTAAGATACAGCTGTAATTTTTGTAACTTAAAACAATTCCAGCAAAAATTATTGAAGTGTTGCGCTTTGTTTTTGAAGCAACTTTTAAAACCTTGATTGTCTTGATAAAAATGAGGAAGCCTGTATTTAAAACAGTGTGGACATTAAGTTGAATTTGTCTTGGGATATTAAATACTATTTATTTTTAAAATTACTTCAAAGCACACAGGCTTTTCTTCAACAGAGAAAATGCATAGCTAACGGTGGTCACTGTGCTAAAAAAATAAGTACTTTAAGCTGAGAATTTGCTCTATCAAATGGTGTAATTATGCTCTCTGCATCTGTTACAGTTTCTATGGAAACTAATAGAAGGCATTACTTTCAGAGCAAACTAGGTATATAGAATAGAAAGCACACCATCTAACAATAAAATAGATCCTACACATTACTCACTTAACAAGATTAATTACAGTTCATCTACAGTACAAACATCACCAAAATGAAGGCAGGTTCTAACACCTGCCTGAGAAGAGCTTCTACTACAACCACACATATAACCATAGAATCACAGACAAACTTGCTAAACACCGTTTTGGTATAAATAGAATCACTATTTTGTTCCTTTTTACAATTCTAATTCAAGAAATAAATGTCATTGGACAACTGCCTTATCTAGATTAGAGATTACAATTAGAGATGATACGATCTCTTTTCTTGTCGACGGGCATTAATGGAATTTTGGAGAGGGAAGACTATGGAGAATGGAACATTTCCAGGAGAAAAACATCAACTCGTGGTATCTTTCTGGACCACGACTGGAGCTATCAGGCAGTCCTACATCTCCAGTAACTAAGAAAGAGATGCACTTGTCAAATCTACATGGCCTCAGGGTATTTCAGGAGCCTGTGGGCTAGCTTCAGGGCTGCTCCAGTCTGGCAAATCCTTTGAATAAGGTCAAGAAAACAAGTAGCTGATACGCCTCCAAGCCTTCATTTACAGTAGCATCACAGCATGGAACTACAATTTCAATCAACTCGTTCACCTCCAGTGGTGCTGGCCTTCATTATTCTTCCAACCTTGTACTTGCCAAACCAATTTTCACCATTATTTTGCATGTTTGAGAAATGGATACACTACTCTTGCCAAGCTTACTTAATTGCTACATAGTAAATACTAGATTTCTGCCTCCTATTACAATTATTTAAAAAACAAAAAGTGCATCTCAAATGGTCTGAAATATAATTTCCATGCTAACAAGTGAACATTTATAATTGTTATTTATATTTCTACATTAGCAAACATCCCTCTTTACATTCCTGACTTCAACACAGGCCATAAGTACATTTATAATTACAGCTTTCATTCATGCAAATGACAGTTATGCCTTGGTATTTATCAATGGGAGATGCTAGAGAATTCTAAGTGGAGCACGACATATCCAAAATCATTAAAAAACCTCTCAATCAACAGTTGACATACAGTAACACACTGAATAGAGTTAAATGTTTGTCTTCAGAGATCTTGTGCATTAGCTTAAAAAGTGATTGATAATGCCAAAATTAGTGATGGATTTGTCTGCAGTTTGCTCTCTTCTGTTTATCTGAGATGCATAACTGGAAATAATCTCTTTGAAATAAACATCCCAATATAAAAACCAGATGGAAATAAGTTTAATTTGAAACTCAATCCAAGCATACTATTTACCAAGACCAGAGGAGAAAATATAAAAAAAAAGACACATTTTGTTGCCTTTCACTATTTTACAGTAACATTTATGCCTGACCACACAGATTACGTCTGTTAGCTAGCAGACATTCATCCCCACAAACATCCAAACAGAAGGGACATGCACAGACAGTCACTGCCCTTAAAACAATTTAAGCTGTTGTGAAACATGTCAAAAACCCAAGATTTTAAAAAAAAATAAAAATCAAAGTTCATGAGGGCTATCACTGTGCTGTAGTTAGCTGAATCCTTTTCTATGAGGCTGCTTCTGAAACATTCAATCCAACAAGATCTGTAAACTTCACCTAAAGGTGATTCTTATGTAGTGTTTGAGGTACAGAGCTACAGCACAACCTCAGGTCGGACAACATACTAAAGGATAAAACTCTGTGTAGGTATTCTCCCAGAATTCACCACACCTTCCACATCTTCATCTACGAAACACATATGAAATTTTAAGTGGACCAGTAAGAGGAAATGCGGTAACAAACGTCCTCTGAGGATTACAGATTTACTCACTAAATTCCCAGTTTGTACTGTTACGAGTTGGCATGTGTGTTCTTACTGTAGCTATTGCAGTGATTAAACAACACACTTCTCAAATACAATAATGACTTTGTATATTCCTCGGCTTCTTTTATTCTGTTGCAGTTCCCTCTGTGCCAGTTGGACCCCTCCTCCAGAGGCTCTTCAGTGGATTCTTGGGGCAGTTCCTCAGCACTGTATTTTCAAACACTTAAAGTAATCTTCAGATAATCTCACGTACAAATGAAATACTGTCTGAACAATATTTCAGGTTCCACTAGAAATTTTTTCTCTCTGTGAATCTCCAAGGGCACCTGCATTAAGGCTGACGTACCTAAGCCAGTTTTAATATAACTAGCTTAAGTAGCAATTCAGTGATGACAACACAAATTAGCTGGCCAATTCAGCTCAAGTTCCACAGCATTTTCCCAAAATCTTATTTGAAACTGCAGTTGTTCTGTCATTACTGCCATCACTCCTAAATAATGCAGGGAAAAGTCTAAATATGCTGCAATCACATCTTCACTGATATTCAAATATATCCTGCCACACTTGCTGTCTTAGACTTTAAGCTCTTAATAACAGTAGGTTCTTGTTGCACATTTATGTCTCTCGGTCCTATGATGACTGAAATCATGGGTCATAAAACAAAATCAATAGAATTTTCAATTTAATTCTTTTTATTCTATTCCTACATTGAAATTCTTTTCATTGTCAGAACTCCTCACTGTAATTTCAGAATCTATAGATGTTGCACATTGTCACAGCATGGCGCCAAAATTTTATACTCAGAAAGATATGTACTTTTTTTTTTAAAACAACATTCTCTGCAATTTCAGTGATTAATGGGCTTCCTACCTTCTCCCTACTGTTCTCCCCTCATAGTTGTTGTGCTAGAGATGGATACAAAGTCCAGAATACCTCTAAGGAATATACATGAGCACGGCATTAAATGAAAGGAAGAATAACTTCTCCATAGAGGAAAAAAAAAGTTAACCTGGGGCTTCCACGTGGTGCAAACAGAAAAAGCAGAGTATATAAATACCTCAAAGGCAAAGATATGCACCGTACTTTTAATTGCAGATAGAGAATTGCTCTGCTGAGCAGGGCACCTATACTGAAATAAAACAAACAAACACTTGAAAGAATTAATTGGTTTTGCATCTATCATTCTAGAAGACCTAGTTTTAAAGTTAGATTGCCCAAATTCAATTCCTAAGAACTTGGAGTTCATAACACTCAAATTCTTGCATTATGTTCATAAATTTCTGCCTTTTACTTGCAGAGCAACACAGCAAATACAGACAGATATGAGAAACTAAAAACTGAAAGTTATACATTGCACTTACTCCGCATATCTTCCTTTAAAGAGGCATTTAGAATAATGTCTTGTATAGTATTATTATCATCATCATCTAGAGCCACATTCTCAGTCTAGCTGCATATTTTTATGATGCCCTGATTTTATAGTTGTTTTCAATTGTTACTCCTACTAAAATTAGAGTTAAAAATATTAATTTACTCAATCTAAGCCATGGAATATCTTGAAGTCTCATAATTAGCATAAATTCTCAGATGTCATCCATATTCATTCTGCAGATTGTGGCAATGCTTAGTGGCTGAACTAGAACTGATGAAGCCTTAAGCTGTTTTAGTGCTACACTCCATAAACCTGTGAATTCAGCAAATCTTACCGTTACCACCTACAGCAAGCACCATGTATAATGTTAAGCAAGTGCCGTAAACTTCATTAAAGCCATCATGGGAACTGCACACTTAGTCACAGCAGAGAGTAGAAATAACATCAGCGTCCATGCAGCTTGTCCTCAGCTGCAAGCATCCCTCTGCTGTGGAACTGGTGTGCCTCTGTCCTCTAAGAGGTCATACATGTAGGCAGAGTGCATGCACAACCTGAGCTGCTGCCCCAGGAATGCAGGTGCACATCTCCTGCCACAGCACATGTGATGGGAATCACCAAGGAGCATCAGAGTCAGAAGTTCAGAGCTCCATGAACCACGTAAAAGCTTTGGTAACAACCAGAGATGCTCCCTGGGCTCACATTCCTTACGAGGTTACTCTAATATCTGGCCCACACTGCCCTTGATTAGGAGATAGGCAGGTGACAAATAAGAGGCTCCTTCAGGAAAACTGCTAATAAAAGTAATCTCATCCAATTTCGGGAACAGCAAACATGGGGACAGACTACTGCAGGTAAGTGGGTTAGTCCAAAAAACAGATGGCCAAGAAGCTATTATGCACCTGATATAAAGCAAGCTGTACCTTCCTAAGCAGTGCTAGAAAATGAGTTCCCACAGAAAAAGCACTATCCTCATCAAATACAAACAATGAGATACAAGTTTAATTTCCTTACTGTTAATAAACTTATAAATATTTCAGTGAACAAATCCTAACGGGTTGTAATCATGCTCTTAATCCTCCTGGCTTTGAGGAAACAAGATTAGAAACAAACACCTCAGAGCCTTCAGATCACAGTCATCCTCCGGACTGCCCTCGCACTCATCCCCAGTGCTAACTCACCCCTCTCAGTTGTATCCACACGCTGCAAACCTCATACACGCTCTACACCTTTTAAAAATAGCAATGGCTTTGCTTCTCCATTACAATGCTTCACACACAACAATCCCAAGAAAATACAGCCTGGCTTCATTAATGTTTATAGGGCCATTCAAAGTCAGAATATCCTTCACAAAAGACTCACATACATATAAGCGGCCACCGAGATGCACTGCGGATTGTTATTTTAATCTCTCCACATACAAAAGGACATAAATACTTGTAAAACACATTAACCTACTCTTGTGTATGCATAGGCCAAATACTGTTAGAAAAACTGACAGTTTTAACTCAGAGCCCTAAGTCCTGATTCTCCTTCTATACTTTCTCCAGACATTAGTACTACAATGCCTACAATTATGCTTAAGTTATAATTAACAAGCAAAAGACGTTTTCACTGGCCACAGATGCCCATAGTTCCAAGGACAACCAGCACAACCAGCTGCCTTGCTCTTCATGAAAGAAAAATGTACTATTCTTGCATATACTGTATTTTATGGCTCAGCCAGGGTTTCTATTTATTCTATAGTATTTCCATTCCTTTAGCATCTAGCAACAGTAATAAGAATGGGGTCATCAAGGTAAGTACCAAACAGGCTCACTGAAATGCACCATTCTTTGACATATTTTCCTCTCAGTACAGAGCTGAGAATTTCTATAGAGGTTCAGTGCATTAATGTCTTTCGATAAAGCCTTGTCCTTTGTCTCATAAATGATTGCAATAAGTTGTTAGGCTGCAATCCTTTCAAATAACTCAACTTTGCTTTTCTTTGAAAGCCTCCTCATCTGTCCACTGATCTCACTTGCTGCATTTAAAGGACACGTAGCAGCCACCACACAAATGCATAAGAGCACACTCCCTATTTCTTGTCTCAACCTGAATCCAAGAGGCAGTGAAGAAATCTTAATCATGTGTAATTTTAGAATATGCACACAGATTTCTAATATTATGAGAGATTTCTTATCACACAAATCAAACTACAGACACCAAATTTTTCCACTGAAGCATGTTTCTGAAAAGACTCTTAATAACTGCATCTGGACAGCTGTCTATTTTTGTCATTGGTTTGCATTCAACAAGCTCTTGGGTCAAACATCATTTCACATCTCTGCAGATGAAAATCTCTCAGTAAATGGATGGCTAATATCCTTCAGCAGCAAGAGATGGATGGTGATGATCCCTTTCTTCTATGGCATGGTGAATCAAGTAGCTGATGCAGTAATGCAAGACATTATTAATGCTATTACCTCTGCTAATTCTAAATCTACCAGAGAGCCTTAAATCTGCTGCAGCAATTGCTGCTATTTCTCCCCTCTCATTGCTGTGTTCCATATTTCTGAAGCAGAAACTCTCTCACAAGGATTTCTGATCCAGCTACTTCAGAGAAGGCAGACACATTCTCAAGTTTGTCAGTAAAAGTTTTCAAATATCAAGTAGAAAGATAGAAGTCCAAGTGGCTAATTTTTCTATGGTCCATTCATCATTTAATATATTGGCCCAGATACATCCCAAAACATCCATACAGGAGACCAGTTCCTTCAAATCTCATTTATGCATATATATATTTTTAAGGAGAGAGAAGCATTTTAAAGGCTTTGCGTCAAGGCAAAATATTCCTTTACCAATATCACTTAAATATCTTTTTTCTTTCCCTACATTATCGAACCATTTGTCAGTTTAAAAAGTAAAAAAAAAAAAAAAAGGAAGGAAGGGAGGAATGATGAAATGATGACTCAATTGGGGCAGCACAGATGAGTGGTGCCCCTCCCACAGAGCCCACAGCCAGCTGGGTCACCCAGCAGCCATTTTCCTTTCCTCATCTTTAAGTGGGGAGCAAACCAGGTGGTATGATGTGTAGTTTAAATGAGGCAATAAGCAACTGATAGAGAGTAAGAGCATTCCTTCAAACATGGTCTTTTTAAAGGTGGAGACTGTAAAACTAGTCCCAGCATTAAAGGCGGAGTGAGGTGCTTATGCTTCACATCCCACAGTGCCCAAACATTTCAGTTTTATTGCTTCAACATTATTACAGCAAGGGAGGTTAAAGGAAGCATGCCAAACCAAAAATAACACGCACAGGAAGACTTGATTTATACAAACCACGTTCAGAGCTAATGGGAAGGAACCTCAGGACACTGCAACTTGGAGTCTTATTTGAATGGTCTCAAGCTACTGAATGATCAGTTAAGAGAGAGGAACAAAAGGCAATCTTAATTCCCTTCCTCTCTGTACAAGACAAATGGCAACATCTCTGGTGTTTTGTGCTGACTTTGCCATTCCAGGACTATAGCTGGAGATTTGGACAGTCCAGGCTTGACAATCCAGCATTTGCTGATCCTGTTCTTTTATTCCACCCCCAGCCCTGTGCCTCATATTCCCCTGAAACAAAAACGTTGCAAATAGAAGACAGCAAGGGACTAGCCCAGCATTCCCCCAGTAGACACTCAAACATAAATGAGTCTTATTTACTACTGTTAAAAAAAAAAAAGGCACATAGAAACAATTAGATCAGCTCCAAATGCAGGAGGTCAATATAAAAACATCAAAAACAAAACTTCCCAGAATGAACCTCAGATAAACTTTTAAGAATGATAATATCTTCTCCTCAATCTGTGTCAATGTATCACATCTTTCACACTCTGTTTATCATTGATATATTTCCTATATTATTGGTAGATTTCCTATTAACCAGCATTCACAACATGAGGTTTTTTTTTTAAAACAATCTTTGTGACCTTTCCAGCTCCACCATGAACGCAGAGCAGAAACACTCAGCAGACAGAGAGGTCCTGCAACACTGCGCCCACATCCCACCCAACCTGTGGGTGTGCATCCAGGAGTCCTCACAGCACACTTGCATAGCTGTTGTTAAGAAGCAAGAATGAGAATCTCCCATGTATGAAGAGATCTCAGAATAGATGGTAAAATGTTTAAATATATTTAAAATACCATGCCATGAACATCCAAAAATGATAGTTTACCTTCATGTCTTTAACCCTGTTTAAAAAATGTCTCCCCTGTGCAATAAGGAAGATTCGGAACTAATGCTGCAGGACTAATGTCTCTAATAAACTCTTTGAACTGAAAAATCAAAGCAGGCTTCTGATTATTGGCAACAAGAAACCTGTAGACTTTAAGGCACATTAGTACACATGACTAACACCTGCATTACACAGAGAATGTGTCTGATGCACCAACAACTGTCTCAGACAGAACCAGAAATTCCACTGCAGACAAAATCTGAGTAAGGAACGATGGGAAAACAAACAAAAAAAGCCATAGCTCTACATTCAGTTTCAGCCATATCCATGAAATGCCACCAAATCACTTAGAAGATATTCAAAAACATCAAAAAACACAGCTTCGTTTCAAAACCATCTTCAACCATTACTTGTCACTGGTCAGAGACATGCTCTCAAAGCCAGAAAAATTGAGTAGAATGTAATTTCCTTCCATGTATTTTTATACAACAGTGAGGAACACCCATCCCACAATAGTCCCACCTCTACTTTCTCACATGGGACCCAGGATAAGCCTGCAAAATGAGAAAGAGAGAAAACGCTCTTTGTAGAGGAAAGAACAGAAGGAAAGCAGGATAGGGACCGCAGAGCAAGTTCCTCTACTGCCAAAGATGCTCTGACTTCCAGATGGTGGAGAAGGGAGCTGACTGCTTTCCTGTGGGAAGAACTGCATAGCCCAATACTTGCCAGGTGCTTCAATCTCTTGCTCTGTGAATTCATCCTGCCCACTCGTACTCCCCATTGTTTAGTGCAGAAGCTCAATTTTCAGGGAAAATTGGCTGCTTAGAGATTATTGCTGAGGCTAAGACTGGTGGACATTTATGGCAGTATAACTTAAACACACTTAAGTTCACAGGCATAGGTCACAGGAATCAAAGTTGATAGTCCAAGGAAAAGTTTAGTTGATCACACCTTCTGGGTAGTGTCCAGGAGTGATAGAAGGCAGAAGGGGAATGCAGGGAAGCCCTGGAGACTGCAGTTTTCATAGCCAAAGATTAAACCTGCACCACATTCTCAATCTTCCCCTAAAAGGTTAAACTGCCTATAGCACTAGGTGGATGAAAAAGCACAACTCATTAGAGGTTTACTGTATTGGGGTGTAAAAAAAAAATCTCTGCACCACTCCTACTTTAGTACCACTTGAAATCACTAAGTACATTAACAAGGCTGAAGTGCGACACTTCAAAATCATCCCTTTAAACACACACCACTCAGGACTGTACAAAATCATAATAAACAGAGTGACCATTTTAGAACACCCACCACTACTCTGAAGTATTCCACTTACTACAGAGAAGCGAGAAAAAAAACACTTTAGCAGAGCATCTCTAGATAATCAAGGCAACTTGCATATATAGTCCAATCCAATCTTCTCCCAAGAAAATAGGACCCATCTCCATCAAGGTCAGGTGTCTGAGGTTCTATAAGCAGGTATAAAGCTTTCATAATGCCCCAGGGGAATTTAGAAATAAATCAGTATACATGAGAACTCCGTCTTATGTACTGTGTGTGCCTGAGAGAAATGTCTGTGCTATCATTTGATTCTAGCAGCTTCTAATAACAAGAGTAAATTAGAAAGCAAACAACAAAATACAGACCAGCAAGTTTTCAAAGATTCAGGGAGCATGGACCCACGTGGGACCCATCTTCACACCGGTTTTGGAAACCACAGCGCCTGAGATAAGGAAGGAGTGACTTGGTTGAGCACATGAACTGAACTTGCACTTTCTGCTTTGCTAAGCTGTGCTTCATTAGCAGCATTACTCATCACTTCATTAAAAATAAAAAATAATTTAAAAAAGAAATATGCTTATTGTCAATGAGACATATTTGATAGGCTTTTTATGCTGGTAACTACATAATGAATAAACACTTCTAGTAGCTATTAAAACTTTAATGTAAGGTAAGTAAAAAAACATCTCTCCCCTGACACCATGTGTTTCTTAGACATACCAAAGCTCTCTCAGCTATATAATAGGAAAAGAAAAAGCTTTGTCTTAATCTGTAATGCCATTTCAGAAATGACTTTTACAGTACAGTAATTCTGGAAATGCTGAGAAATGAAGACAAGCAGCCACAACTGAGTTTAGAGTTAAGCTGAGTCCTCAAGGGAGAACACAGCTACAGCATAAAAACATCCTTCTGCTGAGAGAAAGCAGATTTCTTGACACAAGTTGTGCTCCTCCAGTTGTCAGGAGTTTCACTTTAAAGAGCAGAAGAAAGCCTAGTTGCACCCCAAAATAAATGAAGTTTCTACAACAGAAAATAAAGGAGCAACCTGGAACACAGAGAAGTCATTTATCTGGGGTATGTTATTCCCCCAGCAAAGTGCTAAAGACCACAACAAACAGACATTCAGAGCACACTCCAAGACTGCATTCAGGAAAGTCAAAGAAACTGTCAGAAATTACTCAGGGCAGCAGAAAGCCTCTAAGAGAGGTCAGCAGCAGCAAATGCAATTTTATTTATCTTTGATTTCATAGATTATGCCAGTCTTTGCTTCATCTGCAATATAGCAGCTCCATTTCTGTGTGGTTAATTTGATGTAAAGGTGTGAAAGTTACAGTAGTCAGCTTTCCTCACCAAAATTATCATATTCCAGAGTGCAATTCACAGGGAGGCTGGGGGAGGACACCAAACAATCTGACCTGTCAATCACAGGCAGTTTGAGATGCTTGATACTAATTAAGCATATCAGCTGCAATGCCAGACTTTTGTAAGACAATGGGTTCCATCAAACCGATAAGACTCTGCTAAGCAGAGTTTAAAATTAATTCATAATTTCTTTTATGTTTGTCATGTTTTGTGAAAATCAACTGCCATTCAGTTTTTCATAAGCTCTGCACAAGTTTAATTCCAGGCATGCACTGACAGGCCTGGGTATTTTTATGAACAAATTATGATCACACACAGTGATCAAGCTCCAGATCACTGAAGCAGTACACCAAACTATCCAGCACATGAACATTAATGGACATCCCCAAAGGCTCTCTGAATCTGCATAATCTACAAAGTTTTAGCTTATTTTTGCACTTGGAGTATCTCCAGCATAAACATTTTAGAAAAGTTACCTAAAGGATCATCCAATGAAGATCACTCTTACATTACCTAATTTTCGCATGGAGACAAAACTGAGCACGCCTACACCAGAAGCACTGTGTTCAGAGCAGGTGACTGAGAAGTGCTGCTCCTGCATTCTGCTGCTGATTGTGGGGTGAACATGCTCCAGTCAAATACTTACACATCTATTTTTATGGGAGCTGAACATTCCCTAATAAATCAACAGGGATTTGGTAACTGCTTCTCCAGAAAAAACAGAGCCTCTGCAGCTCAAGCTTTAACTTCAGAAACACATCACGATAAACCAACAGCATTAACTCTGCCTAAGTGCTCAATAGCTGACATAAGCTTATTTTAAGGTAGCTTGCAGTTTTAGAGTTGACATCTACCTCGTTGCAAAACACTGGCATTAAGCACAACCTAAAGACTGAGATTTAGTTAACTTCTATGTCTGTTACACTGGTAAATATCAAACCTGTGAATTAACTAACCACACCTGAAATCAATTAAAAACAAGCATGAGTAGGTCTTTAACATTAAAAACTAAAACCACGCTTTGTTTTAAGCTGGCAAAGTGGTGAGACTCGCTGCTTGAGGCACTGGAAAAAAATAGCATTAATATTGTCAAGGCAACAATGGATATATTTTACTATTATTAGGTGGAAAATTGAAGGTGCAGAAATCCTTCACTTGCTTTGTAATAGCTTGTTTAATAATGGGAGACCAGAATAATCATTTTTCAACTTTAATATTATTATAGAGAAAGAGAAAAATGTTGTCTGGGATCTAGAGCTGAAACCCATTTTCCTGCTGGCTGTGAACAACTTTGTCTGTTTTGACAAATCTGTTGCTGCAGCAAACAAAAGAAAAACCCTTCACTATCACCTCATTAAAAGTGTCATGAGTGGTTTCATTGATTAGTTCCTGTTATAGCAATAATCCTCCACATGTTGCATGGTTCACATAAATACTGTTGTGTGCAAATAACCATCAGTGATTAGTGATCAACAGATAACTCAGGCCAGAAATATAAAGGTAATGGGGTGAGGACACACTAAGAGACACTGCTTCATTCTCCAGATATTCAAAGGGAGAAGAGACGCAGAGAGTTAGCTCATCTTGTTAATGACTGTTTTCTTATGAACTCAAGCACCAGATTTATATTGGACATTATGTCCAATCTATTCCCTTGACCATAGTTTTGATACAGTCAAAACTAACTCTTGCACTGCTGTCCTTCAACCCACACCAGCCTTTGAAAAGGTTGCTAGTTATCAGTGTCAGATTTTTTCTATTTATTTATTTGTTTTTACTGTACACACCAAACCATTTTACAAAGAATGGCTCTAAGAGCCACACATTTAATAGCTGCAACTGCAGTTCATTAGTATGAAACCCTGTGATGTGATAAGCAGCTCCTCCTGGTTAAGTTCCTCCTACACAGCTCCAGAGCTCTCCCTGAGGGCCCCTCTAAACCCGGGGCTGGACCCTTGGAGCAGCCAGGGTAAAGCTCCTTATTCGATTCCAGGGGTGGTAAACTTAGAAGTTGCTTTCTAGAAGGCAACATGAAGTAACATCTCTGAAATCAGTGGGAAGTATGTGACCATCTTTCTAGTGTCTGGATTCCTGTGTGGAATGGTACTGAGAAGTACAGCATTCTGCACTGATGCAAGAAGCTGCAGAACACCTTCTTGCAGTTCAGTCTTCCATTCAAAAGGGTGCCAAATCCCTTGAAGAGCCTGCTCCAACTTTACAATCGTGTTGTATGATTTTATTTCCATAAGAGAGCATCACTGTCTATGGGATGCCCTCTCCACATCTGTCTTTAGTTATTAATATTTATCCACGTTCTGCCACTAACATCCTCCTCTGGTTTTAAGGTGATTTATTCTTTTGATTTTTCTTTTGCTCCATTGTAAACCACAATGCTATTGATACCCAAGTATTTACACATGGGACATTTTCAACACAAGTCCATGTTTCAGATTCAAAATGAAAACACTCATAATACCACGGGCAGTCTAGTCTTGAAATTAGCTTTAGCAAATGCCTCTGCCTACTTTTCACCATTCAGACTCTGACAGGTCCACAAATGTACTTCATTCTGTGCTTTCAGTCTCTCTCCCTCCTTCAGGCTCAGAGATCAAATAAACTACTGAAAATTTCACTGTGAAGTGAAAGAGCTGACTAGTACACTTCCAGAAAACCACATGCTCAAGTTTCGTGATGTAGCCAAAGAGCTGTACAAAATCTAATATATGATCACTGAAGCATTTTGTGAGAAAACAGCAGAGGGGTAAGGGCTTAGCTGGTCTAACACCACATGAATTTAACCCCAAAGATGATGCAGTGGGGCATTCTACAACGGAAGCAATGCTCCCCAGTTTTGGGGCTGTTAGAGGAGACATTTTCACCATGCCTCTTCACAAAGCCCAGCATCAGTCTGGGCCTTCAGAAGCATCACCTCATCCTTTCATGCTGTCCTTAACACAGACGGTTCCACTTGTGTCAGCACATCCTAACACACCAGGAGGGTTTGGATCAGCACATTCAAGATTGTTTCACTGATGCAACATCTCTGCTTTCTCTTCCAACTAAAGAGAGAGTTCATAGCATTCTGCCACTTCCTTTCCCCACCAAATCAGTCCCAGCTTAAATTCTGCTTTCCCAGGTGAGGCACAAGTAATGACTTCCAGCAACATTCATTTCAGCATTCCTTGCCAATGTCACACCTGTCTTCAGCAGCAGCTGTGAGTCACAAGGCTTGCTGAGATCATCCTAGGGCTTGTGTATCTTAATGAACTTAGAAGATGAGTCTACACAAGCCAACATCTTCATTTCCATTCCCTTTAAACTTGAAAATTAGAGCCTAAATCAGATACTTTGAGGTACTCATCACAAGTCATTATTTTCTATTACTGTACACATTGTAAATTGCTGCAGATAAAAGCCATGTCTTCCATTTACAACTGCTTATAATAGTAAATTCCTTTTCATTAGCTACAGCATGTAAAGCTTTGCAAGCGCATTATTAAAAGCAACTAATTGTTCTTTGAAGCATTTAGTACATATTTCTCTTTCCAACTGGAGTTAAGTTTTTAGAAAAATCAAAATATCCTACTGTGCATAACAGTTTATAATGTGTTAATTTGTGCAAAACCTCAGATTAAGTTCAATCCGTTCATTTTCTTGCTTAATCTAAACGATAAACAAGTATTTTAAGTTACCAGATATCAAAGGAAAACCATTCAGCTAAATAAGAACTTCAGTGGAAAAAAACAACTTATAAAAGTCAATAAAAATGTAGCTAGTTCAAAAAGCCACTTTGTTATGCTATCATCTACATAACACGTGATGGTAATAATGCTGAAACAAGTACCAATTGCAGTGATAACTGTACAGAAGAGAGAGAGGAGTCTCTCTCAAGGCTGTAACGTTATTACAGGAATGGCACAGCAGAACCAAGCACATACCTTAAGGCCTTCAAGAATGATAGATGCAATGCACTAATTCCTGATGGCTAAGGGACGGTATTACACTGTAAAGGTCATTCCTTCAATCTTCTGATATGCCTTCAGCCAAGAAGGCCAATTTAGATGTAAGCTGCAATGCTACAGTCAACCACAGGGAAGCTAAAATGGCAGCTCTGCAGATAAACAAATCAACGGCCAGTCGGAGACTTTAAATAATAATAATAGTGATAACTAGAAGAAGAGTCAGCAATACTCTCTTTGAGATGAGAATAATGACAGTACCTGAATTAGTTTCTTCTAATAGATTTATCACAGGTGTTGAAATTTTCTTTTGAAGTGATAATGTCAGATTTACAAAGGACAGTAGAAAGTGACTGATAGCAGTAATTTTGAGCAAAGGCTAGTCATTAACAGCTTAAAAACACTTCATCTGTAATTCTCTTGGTTCCCCCTTTGTAATACTCAGAGACACAAACACTCTATTTGGCATATCGTACATGCATCTCTTCAAGGAGCAAAGCTTGTTTTGCAAAAGTTTGAATTGGATTTACCAATATTGGTTTTCATAGAATCTGAAGATGAAAACAGAAGGTTGTTTGGAAAGTCCACAAAGAATAAAGCAGTTTCCCCTTCTATATACTGTTCTGGAACAGAGAGCACGGCACCTTGAAACACAAAGGTGCTCTATGACACTTCAGAGCTGGCTGCCATCAGGTTTTAAGATATTCGAGTAGTCCCTACCAGGACCTACTCCTGCACTGCCACAGGACTTCCTTCCACTCTTCCCATGCTCCTGCAAGAGCTGCTGTGGACATGAGGGCTCTGCATGTGCAGTGGCACGAGGATAACCAAAATAGCAAATGCTGCCAGCAGGGCTTTGGTGAACCTGCTCCCAGTCTGCTGACCTCACATCCTCTGACTGCTAGAGCTCAGACAGCAAAATAGTAAATGAGTTTTAAATAGAAACTGCACTTCATTCTCTTCTTGAAGATGTGAGCATGTACCTATGGAGTTCAGTGGAAATCCTCTCGAACTGAACAGAATTTGAGAGGAATGTGAAGGCCCACCATCATCAGAACTGTGTGACTGCAGTTTCATAATTGATTAATTAAGTATCACGCATTTACTTTTTTGTTACTATTACCTTTAAAACCTTCATCCCTCTCTAGCAAATAACAAATAATGAACAAATACAGTAACAGATGTTTTACTGAAAGAGTCCACAATAATTCCTTTATATAAGTCTGTTTTTTGTTTGTTTGCTTTGCGTGCCCTTTATTTAACTAAAAATAAAATTGCTTTGACTCACAACATTTAATTAGATGTACTTAAAGCTTTTAGCCAAAGCAGCTTCTTAAATAATCAAGGAGTTACATGGTATGCAAATATATATTATTTACTCACACTTAGCATATTAAACCTACTGCATTTTGACACACTGAAGCCTGTATGTTATTAGTTTCCCTATATGGAAGGCAAGTCTATTCCTGACAGTTTCCAGATATAGCTTGCTGCAGTACGCAGTGTTTTTCTGAACAGACTGAAGCCATGATTGCATCAGGAACGGATTTACTGCATCAGGCTACAACAAAGCTAACTCCATGGGATAGCAGAGGAAAAGAACACTGACTCCACCCATTCTTTCAGGAAAAAGCTCACAATCTGAGTCAAGCACAGTAGAAGTGCTCAATTTAACTGCGGAGACACCACACAGGCCCACACATCCTAAATGTTTTCTTCAAAAACAGCCTCGGCTCCAGCAAGACTCCCTCACACCATCCTTTCATGAGTTGGACAGGGACATCCAAAGGGCTGATCAAGGAGCAGAAGACTCAATCCAAGTCCATCCCAACACTTCCACCTGTCCATGCCACAGTTCAGGAGCACAGAGTGCAGCAGGAAGAGCACCAGAGACATTCTACAGCATTGATGGAAATAAGGTTGCAGCCCCAAGAGACTTAGGCTCTCCTCCTCCCCACTGGAGAGGGTGAGACAGCAGCCACCAGATTCTGAGTACCTCAGGGAAGTATCTCCACTCATGTGAGATAAGCATAAACCAGTGGCAGCTTCAAAGGAACCTTGCAGAAACAAATGAACTCATATGAGATTTTCTTTACCCCCTTCCCCCATTTTGTACTGACCAGTCACAGTTTTACTCATGGCACCGCCAGCACACCATCTTTGTGCCAAAAAGCAGCAGTGTGAAGACAGAGCTCGTGTGGGGGAAGGAAGGGTTATAGACATTTTCATCCGCAGTGGAGTCTGTTCTATTCATTCTCCCCTTGAACTGTTGCTTCTGGGAGTCTTTCCCTGCATGGAAAACCTTGCAGTCTCTAAAGGATGGGACAATACACTACACATTATTCCCAGTGTAAAGAAGTAAAATCCTGACATAATGATGAGGTGTCCAGGGAGGCTGAAAGTCTGCTGTTCTTCCATCAGAAGCTAATATGGCTTCCCTAGCTGCAGGACAAGGCATTTCAGTACCATTAACCCCATACTGCATTTATCCCATCTTTTCAGATTAGAAAGCAAGTCATAAACTTCATCCTGCTTATCTTCTCTTTTCTATTCTGTTTTTGAACATGTCCGAAATAGCTTCTCAACTACTTTTATTCCATTACCTTAAGTACTTAAATTTCATTTTCAGGAAGGCACTATTTAATGAATATTTATGAGTAGATCCTGCAGCGTTCATTGAAACTGTAGACTTCCTTTCACAGCAGGCTACAGATTTACATTTTGCTTTTTATTACTAAAATGTTAGCCACACAAATTGATATCAGTTAGAAAACAAGATGACAGTTCTTCCTCCAACTCCAGCACCTTCATCTGAGTAACTTCATGTACCATGTTACTCTTCGGCTCTAGAGAAATAATTTACTTCTGATATGCAGTATTTAATTAAAAATGCATAATTACAAAACTTCCAGCAGCCAAAATTTACACATGGCAGCCTCAAGTCAGCAAACCACTGCGAGGGCTCTCCCTGAAGTCACCAAGATAACTGGTGTGAATAAAATCACTCACTCGCATAAGCGATCACAAGACAAGATCCTCACTGCAGCAACATTAACACTGAACTTGCTTCTTCTGTAGGCACCAATTAGAGGGAGTTGTTGGTCCCAACAAGTGTGATGTGTGGGCAGAGCACTGCAAAGCCATCTTGTCAATTGCTTGCCAGGTCCAGAAACTGTAACCCTTTTTCTAAGGTAGCCAGAACTCTCAAAGTAGTGAAACAGATGCAGAAAAAACAACAGCATCCACAGCCCCCTCAGTCCTAAATTGAACTTTGTGCTTGCAGAAGTAAGCAAGCAGCTCTAGCCTAACTTAAAGGAGTACCCACAGCTGCCTATGTTCAGACAATAACGAGTTCAACTACCCTAAGCAGATGAATGATCCAGCAGGCACTTTGCACACAGCTGTGTAACGAAACAGAGAATAAGCAATGGACTCCACTCCACAGCCAGTTACAGAGAGAGATGGATTCAAAGAAGATGAATTCAAGCAATGCAGCAAAGCACATGGGTTTTTTTCCCTCCATCAGAGTTGATGATATTCCCTTATTACCTTAAGTTTACTACTAAATCAGATTTCTTTGAGCTCCCCCTTAGAGTAGAAACAGATACAAAAAACCTGTTGAAACTTTCATACTATCAAACAGAGCTTCAGACACACATGCTCTATAGACTTCACTTAGGTAGAAGTGTTTCCTACAAGTAAAACTACCCTAATAGGCTATGAAGAGGTTGCAGCTGTCTAATACAGGATTGCTATAGGAGACAGAAATAAAAAAACAGAGATTATGTTTAAAAAGAAAAAGAAAACAAGCCACCTCATGCTGAATCATATACAGATAAATAAAAACTTATTCAAGGGTGAGATGCACTTTATGCTCCTGGGGCTCACAGCAAGAAAGGTACAGCATTTACACTGTATCATCAGCTGGGTTGAAAGTTCACATTATTCACATTAAGTGCAAAGAGTTTTTGCATAAAATCAACAAGTGGACATTGTCCATTCTACGATTTGCATCTAAAACATTATAGCAACTGACATGAGCTGCCTATCAAGGTGTAATCGAGGTTCGGTCTGCACGCTCACAGTTCAGAATAGCTTAACTTACTACTTCTGTGCTTTCCATCATGTGGGAAAGATGAAAACAATTACTCTTCCCTTGCAATGAGGAAGATACGTTACTTTGTACATGAACACTGCTTCATCCTCAAGGTGAGGAAGTAAGTTCCATTTGATAAAGATACTTGTAGACATTTGTAATGTGATGGAAAGCGCAGCAATGACAGCAGAGCAACAAGGCCCTAGGCTGCAGCAAGTGAGGATTTGCTCAAATGCAACAGCCACAGGCAGAGAAATAAAGAAGCCACTTACCTTCAGAAGATCTCAGACACACAGAGCTCTCCAGCAAGATGTTCTCACCTCCACTGCCAAACCTTAAATGAGGTCTGGGAAGGGATGGATTCCGGCTCTACCTCTTCCAGTCACTCAAGTAAACTGCACACACCTGAGCTCCTGTGGGTTGGCCTTGCCTTTCCACCAGGTGCTCAATCACTGCTTCAAGCTGTGACTTGCAGCATCTCAGGCACAGAATCACAGAATTGTAGGGATTGGAAGGGACCTCTAGAGATCACCAAGTCCAACCCCCCTGCAAAGCAGGCTTCCTACAGCACGTTGGACAGATAGGCATCCAAGTGGGTCCTCAATATCTCCAGAGAAAAACAATCCACAGCCTCCTTGGGCAGCTTGTTCTAGTACTCCATCACTCTTACTGTGAAGAAAATCCTTCTCATATTGGTGTAGAACTTTCTATGCTCCAGTTTATGGCCATTTCTCCTTGCCCTGTCCCTGCAGACCACTGAAAAGAGGTCGGCCATGTCCCTTTACCTCCCACAGTTAAGGTATGTATAAACACTAATAGGATCACCTCTGAGTTGTCTTTTCTCAAGGATGAATAGACTCAGCCTTTCCTCATCAGGGAGATCCTCCAGCCCCGTTATCATCATTGTGGCCCTCTGCTGGACTCTTTCTAGGAAATCCCTGTCTTTTTTGTACCGGGAAGCCCAGACCTGGATTCAGCACTCCAAGCGAGGCCTGACCACAGCAGGGTAGAGAGGATGACCCGCCTTGACCTACTGCCCACTCCAGGATGCCTTTGGCCTTCTTGGCCACCAGGACACACTGCTGGCTCGTGACCAACCTGTCCTCCACCATGACTTCCTGGCCCTCCTCTGAAGAACTCCTCTCCAGCAGGTCATGTCCCAGCCTGTACTGATACTTGCAATTATTCCCTCCCAGCTGCAAGAGTCTACACTTCTGTTAAACCTCATCTCATTTCTTGCTCTCCAGTCTGTACAGGTCTTGCAGGTCCTAACATCCTTTATATACATCTCCAAGCTCCCTTCTGTAACTTTCCATCCCTCCCCAACGTGTCAACAGAACACTCAACAAGTCTCCTTCATGTCTAGGTGCTAACTGCCCACACAGGTGGTCATCCAATCAGAGCCACAAGTTGTTAATATTCATGGGCTTCTTCTCCAGTCAGGGTCCTCAGGGATTACATGCCCCACTTCTGCTCTTGTCTCCCAGAAAGAGCTCTTGTTCTCACTGTTCTCCTCCACACCCTGCCAAACTTGTTTTTCAGCCTCTAGTCTGAACATTGTCTTGAACCCCAACAGTGACTTAGCACTTCTGCAACAACATTCAATTCCTCAGCTCAGCAGTGCTTCTCTAAAGGTGACAGTGGGGTGCAGGTGCCGTGCATTACTCATCGAGGCAGCACGAGGCTGCAGATAGGGCCCAAAAGAAGAGGATTTTTTAAAAACCTTTACAGGTAGAACTGGATCCTGACGGACCATCTCCATATAGCCAGAAATAATGAAAATATGATCAGCAATACACACTGGAGGTTTATATTAATACACAATTCCACAGCATTGATCTTCTGCCATGAACAGATGCAAAGACTTAAAGTAGTGTTGTTACACCCCAGGTCAGAAAGCAGCACAGTATGAGATTCTAAAGGATTTTCTGGGGAACACTGTATCAAAAGAGTCCCACTGGGAATTGTGCAGATCAGAACAGGGAAAAACGGAGCACAGAACACGGTACTAGTTCTGTTTCTTCTTGTTGAAATACAGACAGCTATATCATAGAACAAAACCAGTTTCAGACAAAATCAGCCTCACCTGGAGATGCACAGCTGTCACCTGCACTTTTTAGCAGTCTGTCTGGGAGAACCTGGCAGAGCAAATACTGCATGCACGTTTCAGTTTGTCCTTCTGCTAAATTTGCACTTTTTCAGCTTTCTGTAAGAATAATTAATTGCTTGCCAGAGTGCTTACTTCCATTCGGAATTTGTTAAAGTCAGACACCGTAACAAAAAGTCAAGAATAGTTATTGCATTAGACAACAAGAAGCCACGTGTCCCTTACATTTGCTTCCTTTCTGCCTGGCCAACAAAACTTCAGTGATAACTGTTTCCTGCATAATATTACAGACAGAACAGGACTGAGTCATTCAAAAATCTGTCCTCCAGTAACCTGTATAAAAGGAATGTACCATGGGCTGAAAAAATCACCATTTTGCTTTTTGCTGAAGCTTCACTTCACTTGCTACCCTTTCCCCTCTTCACAAATATCTGTTCTGAGGCATCAGGAACCCAGGTCAGGGTTACATTCAGAGTCCCACAGCCTGGAAGTGATCGTGCTGTTGGACTTGCCAAGCTGCGGTTCAGGAAGATGGCTCCAGATGAGCTCCTGCATATTCTGTCAGGAAACAGTGTCACCTCAATTGCTTTTTGTGTATTTATTACAAAGAAGGAAGAACAGGAGTGAGGAAAGAGAATCACCATATAAACCCTTCTTGCAACTGAAAACAGAATTCAGGTCAGACAGTTGGATGAGAACAAACAGGATGTGGCTCTAAATCCAAACAGCTGTTGATTGCCAATGTAATTAGTAAATACAAGGTTTGTACACAGCGCTGAAGGTATGGATGTCAAAAGCAGTGATAGGCTGGGAAGAACTCATTTTTAAATAGCAGAGATATCCCCTAGGTTGTCAGGGATTACAGTTAACTTTTTCACCTTCCAGATGAATGAAATAAAGAGTGGTTTTGTGCTATTCATACTCAGCTGTGTTTTAACTCAGCACAAACCCCGCTGCAGTAAACAGATAGAGCTAATAAGGGTGTCAGAATCCATCTGACAAACTCGGTTTATTACATTGGCCAACAATTGCTTCAGTTCTGTAACTATGTAATTTAACACAAATACACATTATGAAAGAAAAAGGAGTAGCCAAAGATAATGATGCCATTTAAGTGATTCTGATTAAGTAATGAAAAGACATATTAAAGATAACCAGAGAGAAAAGGGAAAGGGAGAGAAGTCAGTTGCAAGCACTTACTGTCAGCAAGCCTGTATTAAGTATTATTATTGTTGCAATAAGGCAAACAAAAATCCTTTTTCGGAACAGCACTCTCTAGCTGCTTGATTTAATGGATTACACTATTAAGCCCTGTTACTAAAGAGCTATCTTCCAGCCTGCTAGTTTCCTCTCACACTACAAACATTCGACATTTGCATTGCACTAAAGGGTATTTCCTCTCGTGACAACTCCCCATGAAATATCTCAAAGTCCTCTTGTGCGTTTCACTGTACCTTTTAGACTAAAACACGTCCGAAGAGCATGAATACATCTCTAACAACTCTGCTGGGGTTCCTGGCTCCTTGTTAAAACTGGAACAGAATCGTGTTTCTCCCTCCGGCACTGCCTTAAAAAAAAACTTCAGGCCATACGTTCTTGAATTATTTATCAGAAGTTACTATGCAAACAAGGATTAAATAATTCTCTTTGAGCTGGTTGTGGTAAACACAGCAGCTAGAGGCATTTGCCTGTGTAATATCTACATCTCATCCAGCCTTCCTGGCAAACAAATTGCCTTTTGCTAGAGATGCGAGACCTGATTTTCCACTTTCTTCACACTGGTGTAAGGGAAAAAAATCCTCAGAATTTGATGGAGTTACATCAGCATAATAGTGGGTAAGTGAATCAAGGATACTATTATTTTCCAAATGCATTTGATTAATGAATATAGGACAGAAATAGTACAGGCTTAGACTTTATTCTGCCCTCTGGCTCAGTTCATTTGGCATTGCTTTAAAAACAGCTAATCTGTTAATGAATAAAGGAAATGAACAATAACCACAGAATAATTTCAATTTTTGGAAAAGCTAAGCGTGTCATCAACCGTATGCAAGAGATGACAGTCCTAGCATTTTCCAAATTAGACATCACTTTCTAAGAACTTCTAAAAAATATCTGTCATCTGCTGTTGCTTCTGTATGATCTGAGTTCAAACAATTACCAGCCTATTTAAAATGTGGATTTGCACTACAATGCAATTTTGAAAAATAAATAAAATCATGAGCTGTATCCAAGGGTGTTATGGGCAGAGAGATGAAGCGATTATTGCTGCTGAAGTAAGTACTACCTTATTTTTACCATTTTTGTCATACGCACAAACTTAAGAATACGAACAAAATGCGAAGCCCCAATTTCCTGTAGCAAACTCCCAAAGAGGACAGAGATCGCTTTGCTCATTTCTACAAGGCAGCTTACACACACACACACACACACACACAGACATGTAAGCACAAGAGGAGTTCAGTTTCACTCCAACCACAACAGCACACCAGCCTGACCACTGCCGAGTCAGATGATAATGTAAGGAGAGGGAAAAGCTGCATTCAGCACAGCCCCCAGAGCCATCCCCGTCGGGCTGCAGACGCTGTTAACCTCCAGCCCTGAACATTCCAAGCAGCTTCAATGGTCTCCACTGGTCCCTCAGGAGCTGCTCGTCGGTAGATCGGGCTTTGGACACTCTGCTGGAAGAGTCCCAGCAGTGCTGAATCATGCTCTTGCCTTCCCAGGGAGGTTCAAACTCACAGTATTTCAGGGGCTAATTCTGTAAGTCTTTCCTGGGTGAATCTAGCCCCAGGGAAACACAGGGTTTAATAGCTAAAGCCAATGGAACTTTGTAATTAATGTCAATGAGTTCAGAATGACATCCTTAAAGAAGTTAATTAAAATTGAGAGGTTTAGTGCAGTATAAAGATGAGTAATGTGCTTCGTGTATTAATACTGATTTTTTTTTCAAATGCCCCAAACAGCAGCTCCAACACTGGTCAGTGTTCTGGACTATTACATACACTCCAGAGGAGAAACAAAGAAAACAATAACTGTCTTTATCGCATCTCAGCCATAAATATTTGCAGAAAAACAGTATTGTTAAAAAAGAAAGTTTTAGGCTTTAGGTTTTAACTTTTGGGTAGAAATAGGGAACAAATAGTACAGTTCATACTGAAAAGATCTTTATTGCTCAAGAGCAGCAATCCAAACAGCTCCACTGCCACGGCGGTTTGTACTGAGAGCTTTGCCTTTCAGCCCCCAAGCTTGTTTTCACATGCCTGCCTGCTAAACTGCATTTGCTTTGTGCTGGAACTTTAAAAGAAACATTAGTAGCAATATTTCTTTTTGATTTTGTCCTTGAAAACTAATAATCTTTGAGAGACTGACACACAGGCTGCTCTTGCCAGCTATTAAGTGTTCTCTTTTCCTAAGCGCTGAGCACCTCTCAGAACCAAAACGTGAACCAAAATAAAGCACACAATCAGATGCTATTCAAGTAAGTTATTTTATTTTCCCATATTTATGTTGTTGATAGACAGATGCTAAAGCCTGCATCTCCTCACACCTCATTAATTTTTATATTTGGCAGTTTAAATTTAAAAAGTCCCCATAAGATTAACGCTGTTACACTTTCTCTCTCTCAGGAAGGAGAAAAGGAAAAGTGTCATATGTTTTGGAATTTTTAAGTTCTGGATGAATAATGATAAAAACCATGTGGTGCGAGTACCAAATATTTACACTTCCCAGACTGATCAGCTCACTGGGAGAGCTGAGGGACAAGATCTGGAAACCACAGGCTCTAGAGGCCCCAGAAAAAAATCCCAAATCCAAGTACAACGCGGCAATATAATTAGTGGGTAAAACTGCTGTGGTTGTAGAAGCTTTTGAAGCCCCTTTGCCAGACATTCGGATAAGCTGAAAACAAATTGCTACCTGCCTAGCACGTATGAGCAACAAAACCACATGGAGCCCTACAAGATCAGTTTTGCTGGTACTGAAATGAGGGTCAAGATGAACAGGGCAGATTTCTTTGACGATGCAGGAATCCCTTTGCCGAAGTGTCTTCCCTTCAACCCTCCACAGCAGCGAGATCAGTTCCCATAGGAACTTTCCAACAGGAGATGATGATGATGTGGGGCTTTCCACCTTCAGGCGGAAATAGCTCTGCCAAAGCACTGAGTTAATTCACACGAGGATTACATCTAAAATCCTATGCTGCTTTACTGCAAGTGTGTAAAGCCTTTAGACTCACAAGTCTGCTTGGAACAGGATATTCCATGGAGTAAGACAACAGCTGTAGACTGCAGTGAAAGCTTAATAGCATAACTGAGAATTACGTGACCAGTTCTCAAAGACTGCTCAAAGAGCAAGCATTCTACTTAGCGGGAATACGATTCCACACCTTCCTCTGAGTGACAGATTCTGGCCCTCGGCTCCCTGGTAATGGAGATGGATATGCAAATTCACTCGTGGTTCTTGTACTGCTCAGTGCCTTGAGGCTCTCAAAGCTTCCAATTCGCATACTTGGAGTAAGAGCTCTCGCTAAAAACACCGTGTGTAGCAGGCTGAACAATGTGAGGGATCACTCAATTTCATGACCGTGCAGTCCTTTGTATTTTACATTAGCTTCAGATGTTATACTATGGAACAAGAGACTTTTATGAATGTAAATCTGATTGCCTGGAATGACTAAATCCAACAGATGCAGGCATGCCACACCACTGCTTATATTGATTACAAGTTTGAGTGCTGCGTGCACCACAGAACAAATTTATTACCACGCTTGTAGAATGAAATCTCTGGAGTTTATACAGGTCAGTAAACACAACATCTCTACTGTAAAGTATTTATTATGTAACCTGCCTTTTCCAACCACACTAGTGCAGAAATATTCCTTTCACACCTACTGGTGTGTTACACCATTATAACACATTTATTCTACTAAACAATAGCATCTGATTCCCTTCCTAAACAAAGAGGATTTAAATCACACAAACACCAGCAAGGACAATAGATGTAGGGAGTAAAAAAAATCTCAAGGGATGAAGGAAAATCTCTGGATAGCCCAAAAAAATGTAAGTAGAAAAGACATACTAAAGTTAAAGACATGAAATAAAAATATACCATCAGAAGAACTGATCTAAGGGAAAGCTGACTGACTGTCCCCGGAACAGGCTGTCTATATACAGGTTTTTCTTCCCTTCATTATTTCTTACTCCAAAGTCAGTGCAAGCACTTCAGAGCTACATTATACCACTGAAAGTTAAAACGGCAAGCTCCTGAACATGGTATACACTTAAAGGTAGTAAATAAGACAGTTTTAAATACTGCTGTAGAGAGGGCCCATGTGCTGCTGAGCTCACTACTTTCCCTGCTGTGGGTTCCCTTTTTTCACATTTATTCTTAATATTTTTTCAGTTTACTGGGAAATCAACTTGAAGACCTATTTTTTTCCCTTCCCCTTTCCATTTTCAGAAGTTATAGTTATCCCATAAATAACGTGACCTTACAGAATTTACCCATCACTTGTTCCCCAGAAGATATTTTATTACCATACAAACTATAAAACATTGAAGTAGAAAGGATTTATATTACAGTGTAAGAGCAAACAATGCTACTAACTTGCAGATAAAAAATAAACTACTACAGTTACCAACTTAAGCTTAATAAAGAAGTGTTTTAACATCACACGAACCCATCTTACAAAGAAGTAGTTAACTCCCACATACCACTCCCATATTTGTTACCTTTTCCTGGGAAACGTGTATAGTTGAGTTCCCTCGGGAAGCTTCTAACTATAGCAAGAGCTCTCTTAAAGATGAGAAGTGCTCTCCTTAATAGCCCCCGGTCCTCCCCTTTTACTTCTTCCTTCTCCTGTCACTGCTGCAGCTGCAGTGCCTAATCACCCCTCTCTGGGATCCAGCAACCGAATCCATGATAAAACCTATACAGAGCTCATCTAAATCTTCCTGACGTCCTCATAACTGTAGTTGGTGTGCATATTGCACATACATTTAGTTTTGATCCGTGATGTTTCACTCTAAGATTATGCAGGTTATATGGAACACATCCATTAGGACATTATAGGTCTTAGTTAATACTGAATTCAGTTATGCCTTTAGCTGAACTAAAGGGAAAGAACATGTATCATTTTATCACATCACCAACAACTGAACTACTGAAGTGAATGTCACTCTGAGAAACTAAATTTTCTCAGTCATTTCAGTAATCACCATCCTATTGCTGCACATTCCCTTCTTCCCTTCCTATTTGTGTTGCTGGTTTGCCCTTAAATTCCTCATGTGGTTCTAATGAAGAAGAAAGCCTAAAAAAAATCCTCTCCCGAGATAATCTATTGAAGCAGAAATGTATGTCGTTGCATGTATTATGCATACACAGTGTGAAGTCAGAAAGGAAAGATGGCATCTGAGATAGGTTGCTGCATCTTGCCATGTTACTTGCTGACATGCTGGGCTCTACAGTCTGCACTCTCATTACTCCCATATTTGCTGATCTCTCCAGTACCACCCATTAGAATGTCACTACTTTATAGAGATGATGTTAAATTTGTTTTCTCTGGATCTAGTGTTCCTATGCATCTGTTATTCAGCTGTATAAAGTAATTCAAAAACACTGTCATGGAAAAAAGAGCAGAGCTCTCTCTTAGGAACATGTGTGCTCGTTTGAAAAAAATCACTGAGAAAAAGTATTTAATAGTTATTTTTACTGCCGTAATGTCAGTTCTCCAGTTATCTCCAAATGCAGATTTTAAGAAGGGAATTACTGGGCACACTAGGTTTGTCTATACAGAAGAATAAGTGGGCTGCAGTTGTGAGAATATGATGAGCATTTCCATTTCAAAATAAAATTAGTCTTCATTTTGCAATGAAAGTTTCTACTTTCGTACTTCCTTTGCCACTGTCCTTTGCCATATAGTAATGCCCAGCCTCAGCTGAGCAGTTCTGTGATGCAGTCCAGGGCAGGATTTCAACAGAGGTACCAGTAGAAACGATACTTTTTGTTACAGATATGTTTTTTAAAAAACAAAGAAGGCATCTATAGTAGATAAGTGTGCACCCAATCAGTGCTGGTACACTCATGTGTGTATGTTGGGTGCACAACATCATAGGGTCTCTCTGGAGAGATTGAAATCTTCAGTTTAAGCTAGGAATTTTCTGATTTTAAAGTCACTATACTTCTGTTATAACCTTTCCACCTCTCATGTTTTTCTTACACTTATTAAAAGATCTTCTGAAGTAAAGATTCGCATCCTTGAAGTCTATTATTAAACAAGCTAAAATTGCAGCTTTCATTGTGACACTTAATTGGGATGTTTTGTGTCAGGACCCATTAGAGCTCTCCTGCTGGCATGCTTGGTAATGCCATGTTATGCCATATGGAAGGCTTCAGCTTGGAAGCGATTTGGGGATGTTTGATCTGTGTGCCAATGGAGACTGAAATAGAACCGAACGCACATCCCATCTCTAGGGACTAGATAGAACAGGTTCAATTACTCTTCGGTGTCCCCTAGTGGCTGATAAAGTGCATGGGATTTTAAAACAAGTCAGCGCTAATTGCGTAACAGAGATGCAACCAGTTAATTGTCATCACCTTTTCCCTGAGGATTACCTTAGATTAGGCCCAGGAACTTTACTGCATCAGAAAGAGGTGGCTTACAAAAAAAAGTTCGTGGAAAGGTTGATTTAAGTAAAACAATTTATAATTGCATGATGCAACAATGGTGGGAATCATCTTACAGTTGCTGTAGGTATTAGAAGGATGATAAAAAGCTCAGTATACGTGATTCATGTATGTCTATATCATTACTGGACTAAAAATATTTGGTAAAGTCACGTAAAACAAGTCATGTAATCCTGGCTTTCTGAAGAGAACACCCAAAAGATGTTCTTCTTCAATATGGGAAAACGTTAAGTACTTTCTGTCACTAACTAAAAGAAGTCTGTTTCCAGGCAACATACCAGGATGTAAAGATCATGGATTGGAAACTCATTCCATCTTTCAAGTTGAATGACAGTATTTCTGTAATTACCAAATCACTGTCTTTCATAAATTATAATTAAACTGAGTGTTCATAACTTGTTTACATTGCTATTTTATTTTCCTCTAGAAAATAATCTTCAGGTTCCCCTTCCAAATTATTTCTAATTGAACTAATAAACTGCTTCTAAAGCAGTCTAAGCTTTTTAGGTGTAATGGACTGGATGTGAGCATTGTGTTTTGTCTGCCTCTAAGAAGAACAGGAGTAGGTTGGATTATGTTTTTTGTTACATGTTTACATCTCCTCAATGAATCTCTCCATCCCTCTCTCAGATTATGGCAATAGATTTTTACAATTGAAACTACATTACATTCATAAAACATGATTGTAGCCTTCAAGTTGATAGATTTTAGGCAAGAGCTTGCTAGGATTCATGGCAGAGCACCTAGTAATAATTTTACCTTTGACTCGTTGCACTATTCGTAAATCTCCTTCTGCAATGAGAAACAACAATTACTGGAGAGTTGACTATTTTTTCCTTCTTTCCGCATGAAAATTTACCAATTTAAAAAAGCAATTGCTATACAACAGCAGCAGTAAGACTGAGTCTGATATACCTGGTGTAAAATGAGGTTCAACCTTATTCAAAATACACTTTCAGACTCAGTAAGGAGGGCAAGGGCTCATGAAACATTCAGTTTGAAGTGGTGTGTAAATGCCCTATTCTCTTGAACCCGTGTAGCAAGTAATTTTCAAAATTAAAAAATGATCCAGTTTTTGCAGTGTATTCATATTTCTGTAAAATGCCTACAAGAAGCACCTACAACAAATATTGCCTCTGCTCAAGGAAGGCTCTTGGGATCCAGTTCTGGTAACAGCAACTCAGAATGCATTCACTGTGTCCCAGTAGAGTTTTGTCAACGCACAATGAGAAAAGCTTGGTTGAACAGGCATGTAAGGATGACAATACTGAGGCATTATGGAGAAATGACAAAACTATGAAGCCATGCTAACACTGAAGTTTCACTGCTGGAATATCATTGCGTGTACACCATAAGGTGAATAATCCACAGCAGGATGACATATTTCAAGGTCACTGTTTGCAGCAAAGAAAGCCCCTACAATTTTTATTTTTTTATTTTTTTTCCATGCATAAACCTTAAAATCATGCTATATTTTTAAAACAAACAGTTGACTGAAATTACTTTTAATTGGCAATTTTGTAAATGCTTCTGCAGCAAAATCACTGTTTTAGTCTCTGAAAAGTTTTAGCTGTGATTGAAGTACACACGTCATCAAAGGTCCAACAGGAAACAATTTGGGGGGGGAAAAGGAAGAAAATTATTTCAGCAGAAGAGACCTTCCTACGTGGCGAAGCTTTACTTTGGGGCATCTTGGAAAAGCTGAAGACAAGATGAGAACAGTGTATTTGTGCAAATGGTCTCCAACTTCCCAGGTGGAGGGGGAATAGAAACAATCACTGCTTTTTTCCTAGGAGATTCATAAAGCAATTGCCATTTCTTTTAATGGATTTGCCCTTTCAAACTTGTATTTGCAGCTGAAGGGAAAGGCAATAGAGGGGAAAAAAGTAGAGTAGATTAAAGAATTGAAAGAAAGAACAGAAGAAGTAAAAAAACAAAAAGGGAAAAATGAAGTGAATCTAGAATGCTAATAATAAAAGCAGTTTTGGACATCAAAGTATACTGATGTCACAAGAGAAAACAAGAGACTTCAAACAGGTTTATGGGTAAAATGGAATTTCAAAGAAAAAGTGCAAAGGGAAACATACAACACATTATTACTCTGTCATTAACAGATTGTTTTGTTTATGCTATATATGCGTGTGCATTTATGCATGTGTGTGCATCTCATTGAAGGATAGCGGCTTCAGTCATTTGAAAGTCAAACTCTAATGTCTTCCTAAGGGAGGTGCATCCCTGCACTCAGTAAACCTGTACAGTCCCCAAGGACTGCACTGATCACACCTCACTTCACAAAGGAATCACTCAGTGCTTTCCTCTTTTTAACTCACAAGGTGCATTCATTATTAGATCAAAGTCTATCTCTGTCTGCAGAATTGTTCCAGCATGAGTTTTTTAAATTAATCTTCCCAGTCTATCTTCAAGAACCAATTCTGAAGGAGCACGGCTTAGTAATAGCTACTGTCTCCTTACCACACTACTGCCAGAATCATTTTCAAAGTTCTGTTCATGTCACTTCAATAGGTGGAAACAAAAGCAGATGTTTTTGTAGCAGGCAGTGGTAGTAAAAGTAGACATAATTTGGGGCCTTAAAATACATGTTTGCATTATATTATCTCTGTCACTAAAAACAAACAAAAAAATCCCAACACCCTCATCCCGTATCATTGCAAGAATAACCGTGGCAGAAGAGCAGCATTCACTGCTGCTATCAGCATAAAAACATCAGTTAATTTAGTTAATTAATTCTTAGAAGGCCCTCCCAGCTGAATTTTGTTCAAGTTTCTTCTGTTTCACTCTATCATATAAAATCAGAAGCTTTTCAAAAACTCACAAAGCTGTTAGGAAATTGGAATACTCAGTTTTCCATAGTACATCCTACTTAATGAAGCAGTTCAGAAAAATAAATCCCCTTGCTTACGTGGGCTTCGGGAAGCAAAAATTGAAAGCATTAGATTTTCAGCTGTTATGATATTAAACTCATGCATACAGAGAGCCAGCACAAGCACTTGCAATTATCATACACCTTAACTTGAGTTTTAAACAGAAGCTGGAGCTAGAAACATTATGTCTTCAAAATGTACACCCTGTTCATTATCAGATCCCTCACACAGGTGGGTTTAAGCTCTTTAGAAAGGATACAGAAAAAGATTGTATAAGAGGGAATAAAGGAGTAGAACATTTTAAAAATATTTTGATTAGCTCTCATAACCACAGAAGATCTACACCAATGTCAGTATCGGTGCCCTTCTTCTACACGTGCAGCTGCTCTGGAATATAGAATATATAGCCCAGGTAAAGGAAGCTGACATTCAGCTCTGAGATGTGCCCATACAACTCTAATAGTTTGCTCAATTTTTTTTTTTTCGAATGTGCAAAAATGAAAGTATGCTTAAAAGCCTAGGATAAAGATATGCGCATTGTCATTTCAGAAAGTGAAGTCAGGCTCCTATTCCTATATTTTTGGGGTTAGAAAAATAGAAAGATTAGAAATCTCTAAAAGCCTGTCATTGCATTACACTTACCTTCACACAAATACACACATAATAGGCATCAGCTAAAAGCAGAGCTACTGGGTCTGGGCTCATCACTTTGTATGCTGTTCCCTACAATGTTATCTGGATGTTTTAGCTTGGGGAAAAAAAAAATACGGTTTTAAAAATGAATGAGTCACTGACCTTAGAATTGAAAGATTTATCAGCCTATGTTTGCATGACAAAATATAGCTCTACACAGAAATATACTGCCTCTAAATGTGACTTTTCCAAAATGGAAAAGGATTTAACTGAATTAGCACAGTCCTCTGATCAGCCTCCTATGCCCTGCTGTTCACTAAAGCTACTTAACCCAGACAGAGCTGCACTAACACAGTTACACATGTCCTGGTTTCTGTGCTCCCCCAGCATGATTCTTCACTGAATTTAACTCGAAAGAGATTTAGACGATGCTTTCTTGAAAGGACCCCTAACCTACCACCAACTCTTAATTTCAACTTTAAGAAGACCCTTACTGGTTTAAGAGTTAAAAAAAAAAATAAAGAAAGAAAGAAAAAATAAATCTTTATTACTGTGTACACTGAGAAGTTGTGTCCACTAAATCTTTCACATCATCACTAGCAGAAGGTGCATACATAAAAAAGAACACTACCAGTGCATCCTATAAAATCATGGAATCACTAAAGTTGGAACAGACTTCTAAGATCATCTAGTCTAACCCCAGCCCTAATATCCATCTAAAATCATCTAGACTGTAGACAGCAGAGACACAACAGAACCTATAAGGACACTGTAGAGGTGGTAGACTCACTGGAGTCAGAAAGCTGTCTAAAATAACAAATGGAAAATGAAAAAGAAGAGCAAAAGAAGCATTTATTTGTGCCTAAATGAGATCATGAGATCAGAATATGTTCAAGACTTCCTAGAAAGTGGAAGAAATTCACTCCTTACTTCCTTCCATGATGAGGTGCCTGAGAAATAGAGATGCACTGTTGGATTTGCATCTTTGTGAACACAGATGTAATCTGGATGACACTGCTGGCACTTAGTGGAGAAGGCAGCAATGGAAAAGAAATGTTAAAATAAATCTTTAGAAAGGATTGAGGGGCAGTGGAAAACATAATAATATTCTATGTCAATAAGTAATTCTGTGAGTATAATAACAAATGAAGCTTGGGCTTTTAGTCCTTTCCCTTGTGAATGATTGGCAGCTAAGTTGACATCAGTTGTAGCTGAAACTTCTTATTTTTTTTTTACAGCTCACTGCTTGTAAAAGCTTTCCCATGAGGATTCTTTGCCATCTAATGAGCCTTTTCCATAGCCTGAGCCCTCCTAACTCTCCTTTTTCTACCTGGGAAATGATTTTTCTAGGTATAAGCCCAAACTGTAGGAAGTCTATTGTCTTTGAGACTATCACTTATATTTTACACAACAAATTAATTTGGAAAGAGACCAGAGAGGGAGGAAATTGTTAGAAACACAACAGAGTTGTCAACGTGTTCATGCTAAGCAGAAGATCTGGGATGCTCATGGACTCATAACACAGCTGAACAGAAGATGAAGTCCCTTTTGATATCTGCTATGTATCATCAAACACCCCATGGGACAAGATGAAGGGACATGTCAACACCTAACTGCAGTATGTAAAGAAGCAATCGTGATCATGAGAGAGATTCAGTGTGAGAAGTCAAATCCTGAGCATTTCCTTCTGTTGGAAATAAAATAAAACTTTGGGAGTTATAGGAGAAGGTCTCTTATCTCAAGATATGTGAATCTAATGTGAGGGGATTCTGCATCATGCTGTTGCCGTAGGTTACTATCCTGAGGAAAGCACATCTGACATAAAAGAGTGCCACCTCCCTCCTTCGTTTTTTTCCCTGTAAACCTGAGCTACACTCCCACTTTTCTGGAAAAGATTATTAGTCCTCAGTTACAGTAATCCAGCTGATCCTGTGATCTGGGTATCTGAACCGGTTATGTGAAATAATTTAGCTTGTGAGGAGACTGAGAAAAAAAACTAAACTACCTCATTTTCACAGATGCATCCCAGGATGGTGCTAGCACTTGTCTTCAAAAGTAAAAGAGAATAAGAATTCACTGTAACTTTGTTTCCAATCACTATGATCTGATATATTTTGTTACAATAAAACTGAACAAACCATTCCTTTTTCTTTATAACGTCTAATTCCGTAAAGCTGAAAATAATCATGAACCAAATCACTTGGGAGAAAGAGCTAAAAAAAAAAAAAAAGGGGGGGGGGGGGGGGAAATAGTTTGTGAGGAGCTCCATTTAAATTCAAAA
>VXAB01013294.1:375091-443283 GCA_013399175.1 Odontophorus gujanensis
GTGGTGGTGAGAACAGCTTAGTAGATGCTCCATTTAAATGGAAAAGTCATGAATTATAATTGGGAACTGCTTAAGAGCATTTTCCTAAATGCTCAAAACCAGAATCCAATAATCACAAAACACAACTCTGAAAACTGACAACCAAGCAAAACAACATGTTTTAAAGTAGAACTGAATGCAGCTCTTCAGACAGTGTAAAGAGATATTGTTATAGCAGCTGGGGGGTAAAGGGGAAGTTCTCAGTAATAAATATAAGCCTGTAGTTAGGAACTCAAGGAACCTTAAAAAACAAAGCAAAAAACATAAAATCAGGGGCTGGCAGATTTATTAAGAATGACAAAAAACTCTGAAGTATGTTACTGATGAAGGGATTCCTTTTACATACAGATTTAGTGCACTTCTCATAATGCTGAACACGCAGAAGACCCCAGCAAATACTTTGCTTCTGAACAAATTAAGTGTTGCCATAGAACAGTGTGACTAAAAAAAATAAAATCCTTTGCAGCATAAACAAACAGAAATGTAATGGGACAGCTTTCATACCAGAGGTCTAAAACAGCTGCCTGAGAACCTCACTATATACATTAAATAGATTAAATTGTCAAAGTGTATTAAATACTTAGGCTTTTAGGTTACCAAGGAAATTCTGGAAAGCTAGTAAAAAGCTTAAATTGAGCTAGTGCTAATTAAGAGAGGGATACAGAAAAGCATTTATGTTAAGTTTCTCTTGACAACTTTTAGAAAAGTCAGACTTGGTTTCCAGAGATCCCAGTATTGACATATTAAACAGAGTATCACATGCGATTTTTATTAATAAAGTGGAATGATTCAAAACTCAGCATGCAATACATTAAATTAGTTGCAAGCTGCTTGCCTTTTTGAAACTGTAATTAAAAAGAGAACCATCATGCATCATTAACACTCCAATTGCACTCCATTATGAAAATCCACTGACATATAAAAGCATTCACATGCCATTACACAAGTTGTGCAGCTAGGACTGCTGGGATTCCTTGTCATGAAGCAGGAGATCTTAAAAGTCCAGTCAGTCCATCAGGTCTTCTGTTTTCCCTGCAAACCATAACATGGTGACAGGACAGCACACCATTTCTCATCAAACTACTACCACTCTGTCAGTAGTATGTTGTCCTAGAAGTTCTTCATTATATTTCAATTTAAAGAAGAAAATTAAAATAAAATAAAAAATCCCTGTAAAAAAGCAGAGTGAACTGCAACCAGAGGCCAGCTCTGACTTCAATGGTACACTGTGCAGTACTCTAATGCAATGAAGCTACAGTGGAAGACTGGGTGTCATAAAGCAGTTCCACTGACTTGGTCAGAATATTATACCTGCTGAGTTTTCTATTTCCTCCATGCTTAGACTATGTCTATATTTATGAGGAGAGAAAATGAAATATTAACACAGTAAGAAGCTAGAAAATCTATTTGTTTGCTAAAATTTAACACATGCTGCTGTAAAAGACCAAAGTCCTGGAAGCAAGCTGCAGGGTCTTCAGGGAGACAAGGAGCTGTCTTGGTACATGCCCTGCAGCCACAACAGCTCACCTCAAGCACTTGGGATTACTGCATCCAGGGTCATTGCTGCTGGGCCTCAGGAAACTTACAGGCTCTAGGTATACTTCATAAAGAGATAAAAATAGAATTATGTTGTTTTTTTTTTCCATAGAAATAGAGTTGAGCTGGAATAAAAAAGGAAGCTATGAAAGCAACATTCCTAACTTATTTGTAGCTCAATGTAAATACTAATAGATTTTCCTCAGAAGATCAAAGAGTGGCTTTCACCTGCTGGCAACAGACTTGGAAATGTTCTATGGCTTTCTCTTTCTGACTAGCAAGATGCATTTTTTAGGCTTAATCATACAGTCAGCCCAACTTTACTGTCAATTGACTTGACTCTCTTAAACTGCCATCCAGACTTGTCTTTGGAAATAACAATAGAGGTCAGAACTTCTTCAAAGTTTGAAAACTTGCCTTAGGGGAAAACTGTCACAGGAGAATGCAGTTTTTGTGACAAGAGCAACTTACGTAAGACAGAAGTGGACCACATTATTCCATACTTATTCCATGGCATCAGTCACTAACTCTGGCTATATGGATTGTACAAGAGAATCTATCCTTGAAACCATGGATAACTCAGACGTGAGAAACAGGGAGTTGAAAGTTGAAGTACTGTTAACCACTCAGATGTTGCTAGCTATTTTCCCAAAACCTTTCAGGTTGCAAAGATAACCGATCAATGAATCTAGATATGATATTATTCTAAATAAAAACCACTATCTACATGTCACCTAAGTGTCTCTGGGTAGGAACCTGTTCCTATTTAGCAGAAACAGCACATAAAAAATTTGAGGCTCTATTCTTAAATTGTTCTTGTACTCCACCATAGTAAAGAGATTGTAGAGAGATGTTAATTTGAAATGAAAAGTGCAAATATACATATAAACATTGGAAATTTCAAGATTCACAATTATTTTTTTTTCGAAGTATAAATTGTCTATAAATATCTATAGAAAATATGATATAAAAGACTGTATGTAAAAGCTTACTCTGGACCTCTGTATTGTAAGTGATCCCAAAGAGACATCCAGCCCTACCTCTGCAAAGGAAATTGTGCTTTACATAGCATTAAGCAAAACAGAAAAGTAGCTATGGGGCACTGGAAAAGTAAGACAAATCTCTTGACTTCAAAGTACAAATTACCCTTATGCAGTACTGTACCATACAGCTAGATCCCTCTCTCTCTTAATAAAAAGGTGAAGTACAAATTTTTGTTCTGATGGATTGTTAGATGAGATGGAGAGAATCACTCAGGACATAATGGAGCGATGACATTTGTAAAAATAAAGATCACATTTGTTATTTCAAATGCTCAATTGATCCATAGCTGCACTCAGGGGCCTTGCAGAGCCTTGGTGATTTTTACCTTTGAATAGTGCAATGTCCAACATCCAACAAGAATAAAAAACTAAGTTTAGACACCATAAACATGAAGCACTTCTCTAGAAAATGTTTTTGACCCTGACAATGCCAGCTTGTTCATACCAAGTCCCAGCCCACCCATACCTTACATTCAAACCTTGCTAGAGCACACAATAACTCGATGCAGAAGCAAATTTGAATATCCCCATGTACAATGCTAAGTAGAAAAGGGGGAGGAAAGTAATTAAAACATTAACTAGATTGAAAATTAAATGGCATGGATCACTGGGTAGCTCTGTGTTGGCTTATTGACTGTTGATAGGTTACTTCAATTATTTGCAGTTTCTAATGCAGCAACATTAAGGGCCCCGTTGTGCCATGGATTGTGTATACACGCCTGCTCTTAACGACTACATTTTAAAAGACAACACATGGGAAGTGACACAGAGTCATAAAGAGGTTAATGGACTTAACCAAGGTTACAAGGCAGATAATAGGAGGGATGAGACTAAAATAAAACAAGCAAAGACTACAAGCCATACCTCCTATCCCTTTGTCACGCTTAAAATAACTCCATGATTTAGATAAATGAGCTTCACAAGAAAGTAGTTCTACAGTCCTAATGCAATGCATCTCAAAGTCATCCAATGACTTTCTGGTGGATATCCTTCCATGGAAAGATAATTTTTATGTAATCAGGTACAAGTTACCTAAAATGTAAGGTAATGTGACATAAATAAGGACAAGTTAATTAGACTCAAAATGTTCTCTGATTTTGAAAATTGTCTGTGTAAATGCAGACTTGCTTCTCAGTGGACTAAAATTCCTTCTTTTAGTATAGATCTCAGGTAAGAATATTAAATTCTGTTTGCTGCATAGGTCATCAACAGAACTGTTTACTATTCCTAACTCATAACTAAGAATTACTTTTAAAGTTGATAACAAGAACTACAAAGAAACTATCCACACTTCCAGGTGTAAGCTGCTGAAATTAAGGCATGCTGGCACATTCCATTTTAAACCTAGTGACAGTCATCTGAACTAACATAGGAAATACTGACTGTCCACCTTGTGAGAGCAAGTTGTTTATGGTTAAACTGTGAGTTTTGTTTATTTCCCTGTGGGCACCTGCTACTCCAGCAGGTACAGAAAAGGTGTTCTACCTTTGTGCCATGTTATGCATGTAAACAGAGATGCTGTGTTTTTCTACATAAACCAATTGCCTGTTGCTATTAGTGCTGCATTTCTAAGCACTGCAGCTTTTTCTTGGATTTTTAGTTTTTAGCTAGGATGATTTTGTTTTTAATTCCTAATTTATCCTCTTAGAGTTGCTAAGTTACCAGCCTTAAGAATCAATGTATTACTCATGTTGTTAGCACTTTAGATTTTTCTGGTTTTATGAGGATACTTCAATCAGTCCTTGTTACTACTTCCTTAACTCAGCTCAACTGTGTGCATAGGAGACCAAAAATAGACAAATTAAGAAGTACTCATTGGATTGTGCTAAATGAATATTCATTGAACATTGCTCAGTATGGCTACCTCAATATTTGTGATTCCTTACTAGAACAGTACAGAAAGCCATTTTCAGCTTAACTGAGCTTGTGTTGAATTCATATTACCCATCTCGACTTCAACTGAAATAATGGTATGATAACATCTTCAAGAATCTTGACTCTATTGTTTCATGCTGACCATCAAAAATCAAAGGACAGTCTTGTGCAACATGCACCATGTCTGAATCATCTCCTGAAGCTCAGAAGTGAACTACGCTATATCTTCTGGTGACATTCCTTTGACCAGGAAAAGAAATGGTTTTCTATCTCTCTACTACGTACCTACCTACCTACCATCATGGCACCGATTTGGACATTCAAAGCAGTTACAAAATCCCTTTTCTAATTGGTGTTACACGTGCTTACAGTAACAGTATTGCTCTAAGACCTATGAGTAGTAAGCACCTTTCACCTCTTAAAGAGTGAAATCAGAGGATTTCAGGTGCTTACAGTTCTGGGTGGTGACTTCTTCATGGCATAGTTTGGGTAAAGTTATTTTATGATAATAAAGAATTAGCCTGAAGGAAAGAAATTTGTCACCCATTACACAATTAGATTAAAGACAATGGAAGACCACGTTCTAATTTTAAAAAGTGACAGTAAATGATAGTCTGCTACGAAAATTGCCAATATGTACATCTATTAGCTGCCACAGCAATGAACTGCAACAGATTTATTAACCGATCTTGTGTCTCATTTCCTCAACTAAGAGACAAAGGTGATCTCTCCAGCTAGATTCACAATTAAAAGCAGGCATGTATTGGAATTCTTGACCAATGCTCAAATGCACTGCATCTATTTAAAAATGAAATTTAGCAGTCTATCATACTTTTAAAAAGGAATGTCACAATGACCTACACTATGTGTTCTCATTTCTTTGTTTTAAATAATAGACATCAGTAATTTAGCATAATTGTAGAGTGTGAAAGGTGATATTAATAATTATGGTACCTATTATTTTCTTCATCTATTCTTTCTTTATTCCATCAGAGAGCTTCTCCTTTATTCAGGCTGACAGATATGGAATCCACTGATAGTGGCATAGCTAAGCTGTTTTAGAACACCACAGCAACCCCAACCAAAATGTTGGGTTTCAAAGACATAAAAATTCCAAGGGGAAAAGTCCCAAAACTTACAACAGTATCAAATAAAACTGAGATGGATACAAATCTTCTGTGCTCTCTTTCAAAATAAACAGCCTGGGGCAGAACTGAAAACAGCTGAAAACAGACCTTTGAAACCATTTTGGGGTAGACTGTTTAGTATATTAAATTAATCAAAATGAAGAACTCCTCCTCACCCATACGCAATAACCAGCTGGTTCAATAGTAATGCTCCTTCTGTCTCCAGATCCAAACCCACTGCACAGTTAGATAATGCATTTGTGTCAGCACCTTTTGAGCTCTGATATTCAAAAACTTAAAAGTACTTTATGCCTAAATGCAACTAAGCTGGTATTTACTTCCTTATCATGTATTTCTTCAGATACTCTATTAACAACAAATGTCCAAAGAGGAGAGGAAAACTGAAATTTACAGGACAAACCTAAAGATATAATCTGTAATAAAATTCAGTATGTAGAAAGAGAGAAAAATCCTTACAAGCCACTATGGAAAACTTTTGCTTCCTCTAGAAAGCAGTCATCAAAGCCAGCATCTTACAAAACTCCTTAATTTTTAAATGGTTTATTTGAGGGGTGTTGCTACTAATCCTCATCTGAATAAAGTCGACAAAATCTCAGATCCAGAACTAGACAGGGCTCAATCCATGTGAATGTTAAGAGCCACTGGCTTTGATAATCAGCTTGTTATGGAAACGTGATCTTTCTGATTTCATGTTCTCTAAACGTCCATACTGCAAATGCACAATTGCAACTGGCACTGATGAAAAAAAAATGAAAAGCATTTGGGTCTTGTTTTTGTGTCTTAATTACATATTCCCTTTCAACAGAACCTCTCAAAATCAATTTGCTTCTCTGTAAGAGAATGCTTTATAGAAGTTTTTACTGTGATTTCTTGATCAGGAACCAATCTTAAAATAAGTAGTCATTCTCCAGGGTTATTACCTCAAGACCTTTCACAATCAGCATATTCAAATCCATAAACAGCAAGAATGAAGTTAACATCATCTCTAACAATTAATACATATTGCAGATAATGTTTATGTGTTCCCAATGTAATACCCAAAGTTTTGCCAAAGGGTCTTCCTTAATCTTAACTAAACTATTTCTAAAATGCTATTAGAGTAGGTATCAAGACAAGAGGGAATACATTTTTTTTCAGAGAATTTTACTAGCAAAATGTGCAGCACTATACAAAGGACCCATTCTAGAAAATTTACTTCACATTATGAATAAAGAGCCCACATAAAAAATTAATTTGGGCTCAATACTTAAAGGTTTAAAATTGACATTCAAAAGGAAATGAAAACCAATAATGTGTGGGTTGAGGATTACCATAGGATTCAGGAAGGAAGATGCCTTTGGAAATTAAAGTTGTGTGTTTACATTAGGATAACCAGTGATAAAAATCATGGCCCATTTTAATAAACAGAAAGAATGAACAAGGAAAGCAGACCACACTGAATACCTGTCTAAATGGCAGCATCTGAATGAAATAAACCAAATCTCTGCATGACAGAGCCTCAGTTTTTCTAACAACTATAACAGTTAAATCAGAGGCTATTGTCATTTTGTTTAACAGGGATTCTAGAAAAATAAACAATTATTTTTTTTAGTTTGAATTTGTGGATATATTCTGAAAAAAGAAATTGCAAGTGCTCCACATAACTTTCAGAATGCAAATATAGAAATTATTTCATTTTATGGAAATTAACAGAGAAATAGTATATACCCTTCCAATTCAGGTAACAAAATAAATATAAAAATTATAGTAATAATTATTAATACTAATACCTCTGGTTTTCTGGAGTGAATGATAATTCACATGTAGGAGATAGTTCTCCAGAGATGTCAAAACACTTTACAAATATTAATAACTGATGACAGCAGTGCAACAAATATAATAAGTAGCAATTTTCCATTGTACAGAACAAGAAACTATGTCACGTTTTTTTTTAAACAGGTAGTGCATAGGAAACAAAAAGAAATCAACTCTGATTCTCTCCTACATTCCAAAGGGTTTTTGTTTGCTTATGTTTGATATTAAGCTGCGTATTGCTACAATATTTGTCCCTTTATCATTCTTAGAAACCATTCTGAGAGGATGGAGGGTATGATGGATACCATTTATTATTTTTCATGTGAAATACCATCTTTGTAGAACAAAATATCTGCCTCCAAGACTTTCTTTCATTGGAGATACTGAATTACATTTGGTGATCGTTACTGAAATGATGGGAAGGTGGAAAAAAATGGAAGAAAACCTTGGCTACTCAGAGCGATCATCAGACTCCAGAATGTTCCCGAATTTTTGTATTAAAAGCATATGCACAGAAAATAATTTAGTACCTCATTTAAAGTTGCCTTCATACAAATGTATCTTTCACTTCTACTGCAATCCAAAATACTAGTCCTTTCATCTTTTGTCAGAGTGTAAAACTGAGGTATTTTTAATAAGAGGTATACACAGATTCTGTTATGCACTACTTGGAAAAATGGTGACTCATTAGAAAATGAAACTGCCACTATGTCAATAAAATTCCCATTCTAACTGTTGATGTCTTCTGGGGAGAGCATATTCTTTTGACAAAGAAACGCAGATAAGTAGAATTATGCACAAACCTTACTGTCTGAAAACCTGGGATTTTGTTTTGAGAGTTTGAGAGGAAATAATATGAATTTATAGAAAAAAAACCTTGGTATCCATTATCTTAATACACTTTAAATTAGTGAATAATATCTCTGCAATTTTTAGCATGATTTCTGAGAAGTTTTCTGTCTAAATATGAATACCAATTTTTCTTTAGACCATTCACAACAAATGTAGTAGTTGAGACAATGAGTGCAGTAAAACTTTCAGATCAGAAAAAGGACGAAGTGCTGTGCAACATCCTAAAGAAGTTCAATCTGCTATGAGAAATGTTTTCTGCTTTCTTCAAGACAGAAATAGAACCTCCAGTGAACACTGGAAGAGCAGGAACATGTATCAGACCATGAGATAGGGATGAATGAATGGACAAACAGGTGGTTCTACAGATCAAGAAAGTGAGGCACATGATCAGCTCATGAAACTTGACAGGTTTGTAGGTGAGAGATAAAGAACAAAAAGTTGGGGGAAAAAAGCTGAGAAGAGAATGTGGGAGTAGCTGAGGTGTGAAAGATTTGTGCCAGCTTACTTTTGGTAAAGTCAGTTGCCTGCAAGTACTTGTAACTACTTGCCTTTTGAAGGCCAGAAAGGACCATTAAGATCAGTTTCTCATTCGACTAGAATACAGCAAACCAGAGATTCAAACACCATTATTACAGCAGATAAACTGAGTTTTTCAAGAAAGAAACAGCAATGAAGAAGGGCAACAAATTTCCATTTAATTGCAATGGAAAGGAGCCTGATTAATTCTCTCCATATCTATCCAAGGAATTCTTAGTTTCCATAAAAGCCAGAGAAATGCAATAGTAAACGAGGCTGGAAAGCTACAGTAATTGGAACCAGTTGGAGCACCTCGTGCACTGAGCTGAGTTTTTCAGGTCTCTGCTAGATACCCAAATGTTTTAAGTGGTATACACAAAGAAATATTTTCTCACTTTTTCCTATTTATAACTAAGAAGCTGCATTAAAATTCTGCATTAAAATTCTTTCAATCACTCTTTGTATATCGTTCTTAAATAAATTACTAAAAACTAACATCAAAGAGGAACAAATAGAGTAGGGAAGTAACATAAACAAAGTCTACAAGTAATTTCCCCTGAAGTAATACCAAAAAAACCAACAAAACAAAAACAAAACCCAAGGAAAACAAAAATAGCCATTTGGCATATTGTTTGCCAACATAAAAGCAAAAAGGAGAAATTCTTCTCAAGATTTTTTATGAGTCAGGAAAATAGCTATCCCTTCTGCCTGCATAGCTTTATGCTGTCTGGAGAAATGAGAAAAGCCAGAGGCAAAAACAACTTATAAAAAAGACCCCAAACCAACACCACCACTCCCCAAATGGTTCCAGCCTGTACTCTAACTTACAAACATGAATTCAGCTTCTGTCTCACAGCGAACAGTATTAACACAATTTCTTCTATGTAACATCTGATTTTAATAGGTTTTTCTTGTGTTTATTTTTGCCCCAGGAGGGTGAATAATAAGAAAAATAGAAAAATGTCATCCTGATGCTTCTTTCCACTTCAGTGTAGGACGGCCAGTCAGAAAGAAGTATCCTCAAAAGTTGTTAGGATACCAATGACAATATGATAATATAATCTTCTTAGCTGTTGCATCCATCCCAATGTATCCAATGCCAAGACAAACATGTTAAAAGCTAGAAATGAGTAGATGTGAAATTATCTACATAATAATTACAGCAGCAACCAACTGTGTACCATCATTGCTTTCTTAATTAGCAGCTGCTCAGATCTGTTTTTTTTAAGGCCTGACTCATTCTTGTTTGCATTTGATTTCTGTATCACCTGGACGACAAAGCATCTTCACAGCTGACTGCATTGAGGACTTAATTTTATATTTTATTTTACTTTCTTTTTAAAGACAAAACAAAAACTTGACCAGAGTCAGAAGTTTTCTATTTGGGTAGGGAAACAACACCTGTAAAAAGATTTTATAGGTATTACAGCAAGAATCTTTTGGAGTAGGTTATAGACCAATTAGGGCTGGTGTCGCTATTGCACAGGATGGAATGGACTAATCATCGCTGAAAGGCTGTTTTGCTCTGAAATTCCAAGGGGAAAATACAAGATCTGATTCTGGAAAACAGAAAAGTACTGGAAAGTTACCTCTCTAAAGTGAGAAGTGTTTATCCAATCCAATAGAAAAAAATTGGAAAGAAAGAATAATGTTCATATTTCTCCAGATTTTAACTTATGTCCTCACAAGTTCACCAAATCTGGTGCTCTCCCCCATAAAATATATTATAGCTGCAGTGTTCCGTTGCCTTTATAGTGGTCCCACTTGTACCTTTGATAGCTCTCATTACCAATTGCCCTCAATTTATCCAAATATACTGATTAATACGTTTAAACAGAAGGAACCACTATTAGCATGCAGACAGACTCTGAGTAAGGAAGGACAAAGAATAATGTCTATGATGGTCTCTATGGAGATTACTTTATGTGTGATTTAACAATAGCTAAGAAATATAAAAAAACAGTACTATGTGTTTCAAATTAATAAATTCTAATAATGACCTGAAGATGAAGAAAAATCTGACCTGGATATGAATAACTTATGAACTCTATTCAAAAATCAAAACACTGGGATAGCTCTATTTGATTGTTTTTTGTGCTTGCTGCTTTGTTTTCAATTTTCTGTTGGCACTTACCCATTGGTGATTACACCTAAATAACTGAATTTTAGAGACTTCGCTTCACTACCTTCTGAAATGTAGCATTTCTTTTGCTTAAGAATAATTTCCATAGATTTCAAGTAATCATTTACAGATACAAAGTAGACTTTAATTTCAAGTAGGAATTCACTTTGTCCATTTTTATTCAACCTTTTAAAAACTTTTCAGATTTATGCGTTCCTAGTCTACATAAGTTACAGAAATAAGACACTAATTAAAGAAACTCTTTCCCCATCAGAATCAAGAGTGTGAAAAACTGCTATTAAGCAGATGGTTGTCTGTGAAGTAAGGAGAAAAAAAAGGAAAAAAAAGAAGGGGTAAGAGAGAGAGGAAGAAAAGAGGAAAAAAAAGATGTCATAACAAACATTCAGCTCCACTAATTATAGATAATTTCCCTCGAGTACTGATCCCTTATTTATATTCTGGAGAGACTCGTGTCTTTTATAAAATGGTAAGTTTGATAAAAAATTAAAACACAATTCTATAAAGCAACTCTCTCTGATCACTTCAGAGTCTTTGGTCACTTCCGTCTATGGGATAGATTTTTCTTTAAGAATAATTTTCAACACTTAAGGATAACATTGCATATTCAGTTACTAAAGTAAAGACCTCTTAGTATTTAGTGCGGTTTCTGACATTATTGACTAGCATTCCTTGAAAAATTTTCTGCCTAAGTAGGTTTCATAGAAGATGTTTGCCAAAATCAGTGTAATCAACATGTAGCTATGTACAGTGTGTATGTAGGTGGCACAACTCTATGCTTACATTGGAACTCAGTGACATTAACATGTTTGGGTTCGCTGTTCTTAGTGATTAAAAAAAAAGCAAGGCTTTTATTACCTTAGATTCTCCTGTTGTTTGTCTGATAGACGTTGATACTCTTAAACTCTCAGGCCTGATGTGGCAAACATATCCACAGGAATGCAATTACTTGAGGAGAAACAAACTGTACCACTTACTGAGACGAATATTCAGGTACTTGAAAAACAAGATATTTCAGCTGTTGGTTTGAGTTAAAGAGAATTGAATCAGTTTTAGTCAGGGGTATTACTTCTGTGACATCTTCAAAGCCTAAAATCTACTTGATGAAATACTTGATAATGTACTTTATTTCTTCCTACAATTTTGATGACTGTTCATTGTAGGATTGAAAATAAAACATTGCATTGTAGTGTCAAAGTTTCATATATACAGGCAAAATAAATAGCCAATTAGTTCGTAAAAAGGTATGGAAAATTACACTGTGATCTTTGGAAGCCACAGCTTCAAAAACTTTCCCCTGTGACCTGAGAGAAAGCACAGCCTCCCAGACTTGATTTTTGCAAAGCATTACCTTAACCAGAGAGATGCAAACTAGGTATGAATCGTTTTGAATTCTGTTGCAAGAGTAGTAGAGCTAAAACACTTCATTCAGAAGACAAGTGATGATAAGTAAGCCAGAAACTACTGCAAGGAGTAAAACCAAAAGAAAAGTTAGAATAGAATGGATCAAAAAGGGGCTGAATCTTTACAGAGGTGTAGAAGACCATTTTATTACAAAATAGCATTATTTCATGCATGGGATATCATCCAGTATCAAGGGACACATGATATCCATAACTGTAAATTTCCAGGTAAAGCTAGAAAGACTTCCACTGTGATGGATGAGTAAAGTAAAACCAAAAGTATTACAAAATTTCCGAATGTTTCCAAAGGTCTGAAATGCAAGAACTGCAAAATAATAAATTTATATTTAAGACGAATCAGCTAAATTAACCTAGGAGATATGCAGCCACATGTTCTGTAATAGGTATGGTGCACAGCCTATCCACTATTGCTGCACCTAAGACATGCTTTTGCTGTAGAGAGAGCATAAAACATTAACCTTAAGGTCGCATCCTTCCTTAAACGCCCTAAATGTTCTCAAAAATACATGTGCCTTTATCGGACACTAAATCAGTATGCTGCCTGTGGCCAGGGTTACATTTGTATTGTGCTTTCATCCTAATAAGAACGTGCCCTTCATGTGATTGAAAACTCAAATGTCCAGTTTGTTTCAAGATCTGCTGATTTTATAATGAATATAACATCAAAAAAATATTCACGTATAAGTTGGCTTTCTCCATGAAAAATTTTTTGGAACAAGCTGTGGTTACACTGCAGTTCAACAGTTCACTGCTACCTACTGTAGCACTCAGTAACTCCACTTCGAGGAGGCTGGAGTCCCACAGGGAACTATTCTTTTTTCCCAGTATATTTGACATGTTCAGCTGTTAGTGCTCATTATGGTCATTATGAGCTATTACTGCTCATTATGCTGTTAGGCAGATGACACCTAGATTTACTGAGTTAATGGTGATGGGGGTGGGAGAATCTTTCTTTTTAGATACATGAGTAATCAAAAAAAAAAAAAAAGAGAGCTAAAAAATCTTTGAGACCGGGGAAGAAAAGAAGCTACTGTAAGAAACACTGTACTTTTAAACGCTGAGCAGTGATATCAAATCATGTTTGCCATTTGCCATTATCTGTACCTGTGCCAATTACATGCTTCTCCCTCTGTTTTTCTCCCTGCTAAGCTCTAGAAGCCATATAACTCAACTACTGAAAACAACAATGAATCTAAGCTAATTAGAAGAGTAATTCCGATATTACTGTTCTATTTCCTCTGTGCCATCCCTCACACAATGACACATTTCACTTTGGTAACGTTTTTTACTGATACAATTTCAGATAGCCTTAGGCATGACAATTTAATTATTCTCTAAAACAAAAATAGAAATATTGGCATAGGCAGTTTCTGAAAATCATATGGAGAGCTATGCAGCTACAGGCCTGTCTGCAAAAAAACTCTTGCAATTATTTTTTCGCTTTTTCCATTTTCTACTATTACAAACCATATATAAATTTATCGTCTGAACACATTTATTACAAAGAAGTAACAAAGAATGTTTGTCTCATAAAAACATACAGCACGGTGCCTGACTAAATAATATAACAACATATAAATAACTGTTATCAAAGCTGTTTTTTTTTTTTAATCATCATTATATTCTTTTCAAATACTTAGATGCATTATTCTGTCAGAAAAATATAAGACTAGCAACAATATTTGATTTTGTTTCACTTGGAATTAAGCTTTTTATGTGAAGGACTAGAGATTAAACACAACCTTCTGAAAAACAAATGGATTACAATGCCAAATTTCTCGTTTCTCTTTTATTACTACACCAAACATAAGGATACAGCATACTCTGGCTTTCAGATCTACACGGGTACTTTATTAACTTCCCTATGTGTCACACAATTCAACACAGCACTCAAAACTCCTTGACGTGAAATCCTGGAATAGAATCTCTGAGGGTGCACCGTGCTGCAATAGCTTTAAGCATTATGCCCTCACTAGTGCAGAGTGCCCGGTATAAGCTGGAGGATCAAGGGAAAGGAAATGCTATTGCTACCTGCTACTTGGTGTAGAACAAGAAAGAAGCAAGTAATAATCTTTCCCCTCAAGGTTTGCACTCAGCTGTGTACGGACAGGCAGCGAAGCCGATGTTTGCTGGCTGAGAAACAAAACAAATGCAAAACACACAAGGAGATACATAACACTAATCTGCTTGTTGCAACCCAGAAATCAAACATTTCTGCAGTACATAGCTAGAGTATGGGAAATCTCAGAATCAAAAGCACCACCTACTTCTCTCTAGGGAACCAAATGAGAAATTCATTAATGAATTGGTCACGTATAATTAACAGATCATTAAATAATACACAGGGGCATCAGCGTAACGTAGAGATAGTTTTAACAATCTGGGTATTTCCAGTATTGTCTCTTCTGCTGAGAAACAATTGTAAAGGACACCAAAGAATGGGTCTTGCCACACATCAGGCCAAACTCACACCAATGCAGTGATGCTACACAGCAGCACATACGTATGATGTGCAGTTTGTTCCCTGCTAGCCAAATTGTCAGCAGTGTTTGTACACTAGAGACAAAGAAAGGTGCTCTAATAGATTGAAATGAGATCAGCATCAGGTGGATGCCACCCTAAAAGGAGCAAAGCAACATTTAAATGAGTATGAATAAATAAAAATTCTGACATAATTTCCTAACTTTTGCTGAAGGAAATTTTGTGAGCAGGCTTTTTTTTTTCTCTTGATTGAATACTGTCTCATGGTTAATCCTGCACCAATAATTACAACTCATGAGCAGCACAGTATTTTCTAAGAATTATATTATCAGATGTCACAAACGCAGTGGAAAATTACATCACATTACAATTTCATCTGACAGAAATAAAAGAAGCACTGATCTATCTCAGTTACCACATAACCTACAATTTCTTTCAGGGTTTTAAGTAATATCATATATTAATAGGTGTAATGTGAGTGATCTTAAAGATGGCGCTTAAGAATAGCATAGAAGATGGTATATTTAGATAGGTCTATACAGATAGTGTACAAATAATACAAAAGGAAAATGGCTCACCTTCCAGATGGAAAAAGCTCGCGGTGGACTCCACATAGCAGGGATCTCCAAGAAGAGATCCTTTCCTGGTGGTGGTCAGCCCTTAAAGGGGGCTTGGGGAGAGGTGGAGCCAGGCTCCACCCGTTCCGATCACACAGGTATTATCACCTCCACCTGTGGCCCCATGGCTGACTCGGTGCTCACCTCAGGTGACCAATCAGTGGTTCAGGCCGTGATTCAGCAGTTCCCTTACAATAGGGCACTTTCCAGAGCATCATTACTGCATTCCTTATGTAAACCCCCTTCTACAGTGTGATGTGTTAATGATGGCAGCACTTCGATAAAAACATTTAATAAACACAGGTTTGAAGTTGTTTTACGTTACACAAAGTGATGAAACACCTCCATTCTCCCTTCCCTTCCTTTGGAATAACACAACAATGTTTCCTTTTGTGGAGTAAAAAAAGAGCTGTGAGTTTTAAGCTGCACGGAACAACTGATTGTTTGTTGTGCTGAGTGTTACTGCTGACCCAGGTAGCAGTGTTTTATAGCCTGAAGATCAAAGTGCAGTTTACACATCAAAATCAAATTCAAGCTTTTGTTTATTACTCTCTTAACCTTTCATCTGCACTTCATGTGCACTTCACACAGCACTGAAAAGCACAAAAACAAAAATGTTCAGAAACCTTGCTTCCGTGAGTGATCTTTATTTCTAGACCTATCTTACTATTAACAAGTTCTTTGCCTTTCTTGAAATTCTTCAGTCACCATAATTACAGTTACATTCCTTCTGAAAAGTGACTCCATGTGTAGAATCTTTTGTTTTCAAGAGAAAAAAGTACTGGATTTGCCTATGTGATGTTTATGTTAAAGACTCAATATTAATGATAAATTTGGTGAAGGTTTATCACTAGCCTTGCGTTCTCATTCTTGTATTCTTTTTAAACTAACATTATTTCTGGGCCTTTTAAAGGAAATGACAGAAAAGGTACCAGACATATGTAAAAACTCTCAAGGGAAAGGAAAACAAAACCATTTATCAGTTGTATTCCTACAGAGGAATCCCCAAAGATGTCTTTAATGCAGACTGCTGCATTCTGCAAGTTGTTAAGCACAGGACATCAGACCTACTTTTTGCAACTGCTTCATTCCAAAGCATTTCAGTACTCGCATTTACTGACAAGCTGCTATTAAAAGCACCTCCAATCTGCTTTATGCATGTCAACTTCAGAAAGCTATTAGCTCTAATTGGCAATTTATTTTTTTTTCTTCTTTCTGCTTTTAAAGTATGATCAAGTTCCAAAAAGTAAGGTTTTAGAATTCTGCTAATGTATCATAAGTGATGCATTCACCAATAGCGTAGGCAGTTTTTAGATAAGAAACAGGCATTCATCAACATGTGATTTTTCAGTGTGTGTCAGGAGATGTAAAAAAACAGGTGCTCTGGTACTGTGAAGGGTAGTGGCAAAGGAACAGAGAGAGAACTGAGAGCACAGAGGAAACCTTTTGGCATGACAAAAACAAAGGAGAAAAACAGAATGCCACATAGGTCAGTGGTTGCCAGGCTGAACCTAAGTAATTGGCATCCAACTAGAACAAGCCTATGTTTATGAGTGTAGGTACACTTTACACTAGATTCCTTCCTGAGAGAAAAAGCAGGGACAAAATGGGGTGAAAAATTAGCTCTCCACTCGCTTACAACTTTCAGGCAGTCTTTAGAACTCAAAATCGAGAGCTCCTTCACAGAAGACTCAAATTCCAATTGAAAAAGCCCTAATAAGTACGTGATATTATGTAGATTGACATAGAGTGGTTACTGTTCACAGGAGAGCATAGCTTTCATTTTTCTTGTTTGTTTGTTTTTTGCCCAAGACTCTTTGTAATGGGTCCTTAATTTTCACACAACTTCAATCTATGGTTTAGAATGGCTTACAAAGATTGTCAGGAGCACAAAGATCAGAGAGATGACCAGAAAACAATTCACCTGCTCCTTGTCATCCTTTTGCTGGGTTTTAACATTACAGAATCACAATCTCAAGGCAGCAGGAACCTCTGCACATTTGATCTGCTACATCTACTGAAGCAGGGTCAGCTACACAGGTTACTCAGTACCACATCCAGGTGTGGTTTGAGTACCTTTTTGGACTGAAGACTCCACAACCTGTCTGGGAAACCTGCTCCACTGATCCCCCTTAGATTGAAAAAGTAAGCTCAGCTCTGGAAAATAACTTGTTCAAGGGATATTTTTTTTCCCAGAGCAGTGGTCAGCAGTGCCAATCCTTTTAATTTTCTGCAAAGCTGCCTGTTTTGGGAAAAATCTTCCTCATTTTATATAAACTTAAATTGAAGCTAGTGAAAACCAAAGCCTTTCAACATGCCTGTTTCCATTGCTTCTGGTGTCCTGCGTATCACTTACTTGACAAAGAGAAGTTCAGAACCAAATTCCAGGTATGTTTTCGCTGGGTTCTGCAACTTTGCAGGATGACTTTAAAAACAAGTAACTATTAGCAGACATTGATCGTCACAAGTAATTTTGTTTCTCTCAGAGTGAGATTGATTATCTTTACCTAACTCGTGCAGATCTCCTGGGAGGATATGCTGAGGAACCACACAGAATGTGATGAAAAACCTTTAAAGGACCCAAAAGTTTTATCAGCAAAAGACTAACTAAGCACTTGTGTAAATGAAAAGTGCGTATCTCATGACAAAAGCTCTCCTCTATATAGCCAGGGAAAGGAACTTCATTTATCTGTTTCAATCATCCAAATGTCAGTTTTCAGTCATTAAAGGGATACAAACCTACTTGCCCCATCTTTCTTTTTCTTTTTTTTTTCTCCTTTTGAATGCCAGAAGCGACTCAGACAAGAGCAGAGGAAGACTTGCACACTGCTAGTGCAATGGTGGTAAGCTACAAAGGAGATTACAAAAACAGGAATAAAAAGAAAGCCAAGTACATGCGCCAACTTTTCCTTGGTGCTCTAGTCAGCAGAACAAGAACCTCCATCACAGGCACTGCAGCAACTGGTTGTCCTGTGGACACAGCACGTCACTGCCTCCTTGGTAAATGACATGGTATTTTCTCACTGTGGCTGGTCCTAGTAAGAATAGCTAATGCTTTACCACAGCTGAGGACCATCTGATGACAGTTGCTGGCAACTGTTTTGCCAGAGGTCTTGTTCTGTGTTAACCTGGAATTGGGAGTGGTCACAAAACAATACTGAAAGAAAATGTCCTTAAAATAATTCAGAATATTTTTGACTGTCGGCTGCATCTCTGATACACTGTAGTCACATGTAGTGCTATTTTTTTCATTATCTGAAGAAACAAAAAGATTTAAATAGAGAATTACGATTACTACTTCTTCAAAGCTGTTGGTTACACTACACTTACCAATATCTTTCTGTTTGTAAATTTGTTTGCCCATAGTACTCTCAAGAGAAGCTTATCAACAAAAACATTTGCTGCCATGACTGAATTTGAACCTGAGATCAAAACACTGCCTATGATATATTTATAAAATGAAACTATCCAAAAACTAAATGGAACTTTCAAAGGATGAAGAAGCATTATACACATATACAGAGAACAAAACAAACAAACAAACAAAAAAAGGAAGCATTATTTTAAAGCTATTTAAAAAGTACAGTCTCAAATATCATGTTCTGATTGTAAGTTCCGTAACATTCAGCTGAGAGACAACTGCAAAGACAGAAGGCATCAGATCAGAAGCTGAATTCTGCAATTTCTTGAAAATGCAGGTAGCATCTTGCTGGCTATCAGTAACACATAACAAAACATATTTTCAGCTGGAGAAAACTCATGTCAGAAAAGAGCTATATTAGCAACGCGAAGCCAAGTAAATTATTTTTCTTTCCTTTTCCATCAAGAAGAAAAAATATGAAATAGTGATCACTTTTCCATTTTGAGTTTGCTTTTTAATATGAATTTAAGAAGTAAATGAGAAGCAAAATCTAGCAATGTGCATCCAAACAGCTGTTACTTATGACAACAGGAAAAACTCATACTGAATGTTTTGTAATCTTGGAACACACAGGATGTACAAGTCTACGAAGTGCTAAAAGAAAGTTTTAAATTACCAGAAAGAAATGGTGAAAAGAATATTAATATTCTTTTTATTGTGAACATTTCCCTTTCAATCTCCCATAAATTAGCCTTCCTAGTTAAGGGCTGTACAAAAGGGAAAGGAAAATATTTAGAGAATTTTTTTTAAGAGGCATGTAATAATAAAGTGAGTAATTATAATAGCATTAGGACACTCAGGAGTGTATTTTACAGGGTCATTAATATGGTTCATGGGTAGCTGAAAGCACATGGCCTTTGGCCTCATGCCTCACAACACACATGGGGCACCCATTAATGGCTCTGTAAAGCACACCCTATTGTGTCTCAGTGCTTTAATAAAGCCTTGCAGATGAAATGCAAGACCATTTTCAGTTGAGACAGAGTACTTTCCTGAAGTTGAAAGGGAAATTACAGCCACAGAAGCAAAGCAACTAATGTGCAATACATTATACCAGCAAGTAGAGATGGAAACAAGCTTTTGGGGGAAGAATTTAATTTACCCATATGTTTCTTGTGGAAATCAGTGAGAAGATATCAATAAATGTTGACCAACACCATGGAACATCAGAAACTAAGTAAGGAAAACAAGTTAGGGAGATGTTTGCCTTTTTTAAACTTTGGATCTATATGGTACTATGCCTCCGCTATTTCTATTTCATACTGAATGCTTCATTATCACTTAATGAAAAACAAAACAACCTAAATTTTTTTACAGCATACCTGTGGCAATGTGAAATCACTCAACCAGAATCCTGATGAAGAGTGCTGAGAAGGTGAACAAATCATGATGAAAGTGGGAGATTTCATAAAATCAAACATTCAACAGATGACAAATGTACAGTAAGAAATCATTTTTACAATCAGTGGAATTCTTGAACATGTAGTGAATATCTCAGAAAAAGACTGCTCACCATTTTTATTCTGTAACATTAGAATCTTGGCACATAAAAAGTGAAATATTACCGCAGAGTAATGAAAAAGCCTGAGTATGATTTCTGTCTTTCCTCTCATTTTGAGCAATGATAGACACCCTGAAACATGCAGCAGATATTTCAAACACATAGAAAGTGCATGTGTAATGGCAAAAGGACCAAGGCAATGAGAAGGTGTTACCAAGAAAGAAGGAAACAGAATGCTCACCTGTCTCTCTTCTTCATGGTGTTTTTCCTGCGAGCCTAGATCCTCGGAGACCGGTGAGCATTCCGTTTCCTTCTTTCTTTGTAATGCCTTCTCATTGCGTTGGTCCTGTTGCCTGGGGCCCCAGCACAAGAAAGATGCAGAGCTCTTGGAATGAGTCCAGAGGAGGGTCACTAAAATGATCAGAGGGTTGGGCACCTCTGCTACGAGGAAAGGTTGAGGGAACTCAGCTTGTTTAGCTTTGAGAAGGCTGCAGGGAGACCTCAGTGTGGCCTTCCAATAATCAAAGGGAGCATATCAATGTGGGTTGATAGTGACATGACAAGGCGGAATGGTTTTAAACTAAGGCAGGGGAGATTTAGGTTGGATGTAAGGAAGAAGTTGTTCACCCAGAGGGAGGGGATGCACAGGAACAGGTTGCCCAGAGAGGCTGTGAATGCCCCATCCCTGGAGGCACTCAAAGCAAGGCTGGATGTGGCTCTGGGCAGCCTGCTCTAGTGGGTGGTGACCCTGCCCATGACAGGGGGGTTGAAACTCAATGATCTTTGAGGTCCTTTTCAACCCAGGACATTCTGTGATCCTATGATTATGATACATCATTTATCCCAGACTTTTATAGGACTTCATTTAGCAGTTCGACATGCAATACATGTATTCAAATTCAATTTCAATTATCATGAAATGTAAGAAAACAGCATATAAAACAATGCAGCCTTCTATATATTCCAGTTGCAAACTAATGCAAATTGCTATATTTTAATGTACATTTTTCTGTGTTAGCAGAGGTAGTTATCTGCACGTGGATCCCACTAGATTGAAGAAAAAATTCAAGTCTTGCACTGCTGACAAGAGTTTTGGACCTTCTAAATCAATTGTTCACATTACAATATAAAACCATTAGAAAGTTCTGTGACAACCTTAAAATACAGATCATGTTTATTTGATTCAAAAAGTATGAAGAAGTATTGCGCCAAAGAAGCATCAAATCAATATTTGAGCTAGTACCTCCATATGTAAACTACTTCACACATGAGAAAAAAAAAAAAAACAAAAGAACATAAAATTTGAGCAGTATTATGCATTTCAATAGGTTGAAAAATGTGAACATTTCCAGTCAAGATCCTTATCACGTTATCCATTGTTTCCAAGGATCAGAAGGATACAGAATTGCTTCATTTAAACATCAGAAAACTCGTGACTCTTTCAATACATGTAATAAAATACAATGAATTAGGGATTCAAAATTAAGCTATCTATGCTAACTGTGCTATATCTGGGAAGTGATATAATCTAGATGCTGAGCTGCAGGATATTTCTTAATGTTACACTATAATGATCCTAATAACTTCTTAATCTTTCTGCCTTGGTTGAAAATCAGAAGATCATTTCAGTGTTGGAATGCTCTGCAGTGAGATCAGATTGCACAGAAGTACTAATGTATTCCCAGTTCTTGCAGATCCTTTCCTGGGAAGTGTGACATACAGGAAAATTCTGCTTGCTTCCAAGGACAGGGCCAACTCTGGTGTCCTAACAGGTCTCTCATCACAGGACAGCCAAAGGCTTAGAGTGTTGTATAGAGCATAATGCATTATGAATACATGAAACATTTGTAGTATTGTAGAGAAGAGGTTATGCACAGAGAGCAGTGACAGTGTAGAAGTAATTTGGTCAAATATTACTTACAGATAAGTGAAGGTAACTACACATGATTAGAGAGTAAGAAATACAAACTTCACGAAGGATAATAGGGTCAAAGATTTTTTTTTTTTCCTGAGGCAGTAAGATTTCTATAACTTCTCTGCAATGAATCTTTCACAAATATTATCAAGTTGAAGTTTATTATGAGTTCAAAGATTAATCTGGCAGAACTGAAATATTTTTATTCTATGAATTAATATTGATCAAGGGAACTTACCAAAAAGCAGTTTCTCTTTACAGCAATGACACAAACTGTTCTTATACCAAAACAAATAGTTTAAAGTTTGTTATTTGTTATTTTTTGTTTACCAAAAAAGAAGCCTAATGATAAATATTAGAACAAACCTGTTAGTTAAAGGGTACCTGCGCCAAGACAGAAACCTATTCAATGGCAAACAAAATAATGTCTTTGTGCCCTGAAAAACAATGAAGCTGGTATATATCCATCTATCTAAGCAGATGGATAATGTCAATTTGTTGTGCTAGAAAAAGCATAAATAGAAAAGAAATGGTTCATTTTAAAAGTGCACTATATATTCAGGGTTTCCATTTCATAAATATGTTGCATGCTGTGCACTGCAGTTGACCCTTTAAATGTACCTAGTCAATAACCTATTGTTTACTTCAAGTTCATTTTGTCATTTTGATGGTACAGATTCAAGTGTGGCAATCTTCCTTTCTCTGCTTCACTGCATACATGACTCCCTTTGGCTGGTACTAGCTCACAAAAAAAGCCACTAAAATGTCATTAATTAGAGCTGGTTTGAGATCCAAATGCTAATTCTATTAACAGATCTATGAAATTAGGACACTGTAAATCTAGATGAGCTGTGCCTGGGCCTCCTGCAATCTGAGTTGACCTGAGGTTACCTACTATATTAACTAAGAATTGTCTAATACATTTTTAGAATGCTATGTGTGAATCAGTCCATGTGAAGTATGTCACCAGAGGGAATAGAAAGCTGCAGCACGCTTTTTATCTTAGCCTGTTCTATTTATCCAGTATTAAATTCATTTGGAGTGCTCCATATGAAGAAACAGTGATGCTCAAGGATAAGGCGGGGTGAGATAAGACCTTCAGGACAAGTTCCCTGCTGTGTAACCTCAAAATGATAAAATTTAATTTATGAACAACTTAATATTTATATATCTAATAGAAACTTGTTACGAAGCTGTCAAGGGTCCCCAGAAGTATTTACAAATTACATTCTCTGTATGTTCATCCAATTCAGAAAACTTAACTGAATGATTTTCAACTGCACATTTTGATGTGCTTTGCTATTAATTTTCCATCTTTACCTTCAATGTAATATACTTTTAATTAGGCAATAATATGTAATTTTCAATTCGTCTATCATTTCTACTCAAATATATTAGTAAAGGGAGAATAGAAAAAGGCTCATCAGAGACCCCTTCATGGTAAGCAAAGCTGGGAAGAAATGTCATCTCCTGATAGTATCTTAAAGGTTTCATAAAAAGGTAATGGATGTGCTTGTCACAGTCACTAATGATCAAACATTTTCCCATTTTTACTGGATATTAAATCATGAACTATAAAAGACAACTTCACGGTCTAAGGAATGTAGCCAAAAGAATCTCACAGCATTTCTTTTTCTCTCTTATGCCTAACTAACATAAACCTTCTTATTCCACCGTTACTTCAACTAAATGGTTACTACGATGTGGATAGGTGAAGAGGCTTATTTTTGAGAGGCAAGACAGCTCTTCGGTTTGCAGAACAGCCCATGTAATTATATGGGCAAAAATACTTACGTGACACAGAGTGCTAATTCATTATGATATGTTTATGAAGATGAATAAAGCTTTTCTCATCTCCCATGAAGCAATTTTTGAAAGGGTTCTGTCTAAAATTAATATGCATTTTTGAAAGCATCTATTGAATGTATTGAAAACATATTTGAATGATATCCTCTGTTTAATATTTTCACTAGTATTACCAGGATAGAAAAGGCAAGGCAAGAAAAAAAACCAAAGCAAAAAATTTTCTGATGGAAAAAATACCATGTAAATGACTACCAAAAAAGAATCACACAGTTTAACAAATTATATTAACACAGAAGAAATTAGATCTAATTTGAAAGCACTGAAATAATTTTGTTTTCTATTCTGCTTAGGAGGAGGAAAGAAAATGGAAAGAAAACAAGACTATGTCCTCCAGTCAATTGCAATGGAACCAGACTCCTGAACTCATGGAACCATTTGAATTGGAATGGGTCTGAAAAGGTTATCTAGTCCAACTTCCTTGGTAAAAGTGCAGGTGGCTCAAAATTGTACTGAGTTTTTTTTTTGCTGCATGTTCTCATGTCTATGTTTGATCCTGCAAATGGTCCAACAGGCAGTCCTTCAACCCATGGGTAATGGCAGAAATGTGGGGCATGGGACAAATTGCCCAGCACTTACTGTAGGGTTGAGCCTACATTTCATGTCACTCTTTTGCCTATAACATATTGCTGGTTGGCTGTACCATGTGAGGAGAAAAATATATTTTCAAGCCCAATGTATTTTCCAAACACATATTCTAACACACAGCTACAAATAATGTTAAGGCATAATAAGACATCCGTTATCACGTCATTGTTCACAAAGCTCTTACAGCTGCTAACAAAAGTAAGAAACAACTTTCACTGCAGTGTTTTTGCTTTGCTTTCCTTTGCTTCAGTATTTTCTTTTACATGACTGCTTCAGCCCACCATAGCCATCTGACACAACACACTATTGAAAAATTGAAGTTTAGGCTGAAGAACACAATAGGACTCTAAGAATAGCTCTTCTCAAAAGCTCTGTGCATAAGCAACAATTTTCTTGTTGTACTGTTTCAAACTGCAGGCAAACCAGGCTTTTCCATATCCGGAAGCACTGTACTTACAAATCTCATTGATTTAAGTTCAACCATTGGAGAAATTAGGTATTAATGTGAATAAGGATACCAGACCTTTCAAATACAGTGCTGCAGTAAAGGCCCAGATAGTTACAAACTGTCATTAAAAGTAAAAATTGGATCAAAAAAAAAAAAAAAATTAAAAGTAAAAATTGGAACCTTGGAATGACAGCTTACTGTTTCTCTGGAAGAAACCGTTGCCTTATGAAGAGGAAAAAATTAGGAAATTTAAAGCAGTGCTTTACATAGAGATTCCTCTGCTTTATTCCTCCATCTCTCCATTCAGTTTGTGAGCTGCTTTAAAAATGTTTTTCTTTCGGTTCTATTAAATTCCAATCAAAATCAAGAAACAGAAATGAATAAACTGAATAAATGTATATGCAGTTAGCATAAATTGGTTCCCAACTTTCTCTTCCCTCTTGGAAAATTTAAACCAAAGGGGTAGAAGCCAGTGCTGAATTCTTCTTTTCTAAATATACCTTTCAAAAGAAGAACATAGAAAATGGCACTGGGGTATTAAATCCATCTATCATGATCTTTTTCTGGATGTAAAATAAACTCCTGGTATAATCCCTTTACATTTCATTTATGAAATTTAAATAAAAAGCTCCTGCCTTTTTACCAGTTGGAGATATTTTAGATAAACATTTGAAAACTTAATTTAGTTGAGTTCAAAATCTAAATTTATCTTCAAATCTGTCTTTTCATAAAAATAAGCTATAAAACGATAAAAATTTGCCTGCACCTACTTCTGTGCTGTCCTTCAAGGACATCAGACTACTCATGCAGTACTTCTCACTAGAAAAGATTGCTTGCACAAGACTTGCATTTTAAAAGATTGTAAAGAAGATAAAAATAGTCCGTTTCCAATGCTTTCTTATTCAGTAGTCCCTGAGTTTCCAGGGCAAACAATTCTCTTCTCCATCTCATCAATACCTAAGGAATGATTCTAATAGACTTTTATTCTCAGGCTTGCTTCAGACAAACACAAAATTGGGTCAGAGAACTCTCAGGGTTCTTGTTTGTTTTTTAAATGCACTTGCTCCACACTTCAATTTTTATTATTACCTTTACCAAAGAGATTCCACTTTTAAGCATTCTAAAATTTTAGAAAGAAGCAAATCTTGCTTCTCTATAAAATGTAGTGCCTCAAGCAGATGAATCCATAGGACAAAGATTGTTTCAGCTCAGAATAAAAAGAAAATACTCTGAATTGTACCAAGAGCTATCTGCTATGGACTAAATAATGATACTGAATATAATGCAATAGCATATCCTCCCTTTCCATCACTATCAGTTTGGACAAAACCATTCCTGTTACAACTCTAAACATTTCCTTAACTGGATTTCTTGAAATGTGACAAGGAGAATCCTGTTTAAACAATGGCAGAATTCCTAAGACTCACACGGACCATCTGTATTAAGATATCCATACACAAAGTCTGATACAAGAAACCCAGATGTGAGAAATGAGAAGACAGTCCCTAAATCTTCTCCTGTGGAGAAAGAATCCCTATATTACCTTCCCGAGAAAGAATCTTTATATTACTTTTCCCTACAGAGCCGGGCATTTTACACAGCAATGAAGTGACATCTAGTCCTCTCACAAGGAATGGACAGAGAAGTTAAACCTTATGGAATGTGAGTCAGGTAAGGGAAGCTGTGAATTTGTCAGCGATGTCTTTGTATAAGTGTGGGTTTTTTTAATGCTACTGCAAAGAGTAATGTCCTGCTGTACCATTATGGACAAGCATTTCTGTACACTGATAAGTACATGTTTGGAAACAGAAAGAGCAGATAACTTGTATGATTACACAGGAGTCCAACTCTGAGGCTATCTTACACAATTGCCCACACACCAGGGAATATAAAGAAAGCTGGGAAAAAAATGCAAACTGTGCACATTTTGTTTTTTGACTACTGGCATGTCTCTACACTGTCTATTCAGAGATGTGTAATCATTATTTATTTAATGCATTCCAGATAGGCATTGTACTGGAAACAAAATACATGACTGACTTTTATATATATATATAATAAATACAGTTATTTTACTAAGAAGGCCCTGTAAGCTTGATAAGGGGTTATTTTAGTTGGTTTGAAAGTAATTTTAAGTATTCATGTCAATCACCAGATTCTGCCATGTTGTAGAGGTTTTACTGTAATAAGTCCCACTTAAAAGAAAATTAACACTCCGCTCCTTGAGGCTCTGTAAAGAGCACAAAGTTCAAAGAAACACGAAAGCATGAACACAAATGAAAACCTCCAGGCTCACTAAGATGTCAGCAGTGGGTTACCTTTTCCAAAAGGAAAAGCCATTACCATTTAAGAAGATGAATTAATTTTCATCTTTCAAGCAACTAGCACTTTCAAACACTGCAACTACAAGTAAATTTAGGACTATATATTTCATAAACAATTCCCTCAGATAACAGCTACTGCATTACTGAACACAGTACCCTTCTTGGGTATAACACAGATAAATGTTTGAAATATGAAGGATGAGCACAGCTATAAAAAGAAAATGTTGCTTACAGTCACAGATTACAGATCAATAACTGCAGCAATAATATATGCCCAAGGACTCAAAGTAAACCAGGAGACAAATTATCAGTATTTTCTTCCTTTGAGAAGTTCATCACAAATGAAACCTTCAACCAGACGCTGAGATAAGTCCAGCAACAGTTATCTTTCCAGAATATATTCCATACTTTGTAAAAGGTAACTACTGTAGATTAAGTCTTCAAAATCTAAGTCAAAATCCATTCCCAGTAAAATATAAACTGTTTTCAGGTAGCAAATTTTAATGCAAGTGGCACCATCGGAGATAAATTACAGCGATGATCAAACCAGAGAAAAAAAATAAATTCAATTATGACATTAACTGATTTCAAACAAGAAAGTAAGAAAGTATTGATGAAATAAAATGACCATACAAAAGAAAAACAGAGTAGCAGACATTGCTGTTGCCCACAAACTGAAAATAGAGCACACGGATCTTCAGAACCAACTTGCTGCTGTGAATAACACCTGGCTTATCGAGCTACTTCAGACGTTACAGGGAACACCCATATACCTATGCAAGTACTGTGACATTACTGTTCTGACATTCAAAATATCCCAGAATTGAAATCCTGCCTACAGGAGCCTTAGCAAGTAACACTGCAGTAGAACACGCAGAACAAAACAAACAATTGTACAGTCGTCACAAGACCTGTCAGACTTTTATCATATCTGTGACTACAGTGAACAAATAGTAAAATATGTTTTCTAGAAATACAGACAACCAGAGACATACCAGTCAAGTCTACTGATAGCATCAACATATCCTATTCACCATGTGAGAAATAATCAAAGTACTCTATTCACCCTACAGTTTGGTTTAGAAAAGAAGTATTGGAGATACTTGAATTCTAACCACAACACATTTTAAATCCACAATGGAGCTCAAAACAAATAGGTATAAAGTGTAACACTCACTAAATAACATTTTCATAAAGTACTTAAGTTTTTTCAAAGTATGAAAAAATGTTATTAATCAGAACTTAATCACTTCCAACAGAAAACTCTATTGTCTGTGATGTAACTAATTTACCTATCTGGGAAGTAAAGCATTGCTGATATTCACAGAAAACAAGAACTCATCTGAACAACTCAGCAATGGAAATGTCTGCTTGATATCACTAAATGCAAAGCATGACAGAAGTTCATCCAAACAATACAAATTAATGTTTACACTGCCATTTCTGTCATCCTCTGAGTAAAAAAAAAATCGTGGTTTTTCTTTCTTTGTTTGTTTGTGGACAACTTTGTAAACTGAAGAAAACAGTACCAATAATGCTTTTTTGAAGAGCACACTCTCATGTATTAACACAAATCACATTACACATGCCAGGGATTAATGAAATCTGAAAACTTCTTACCAAGTACCCCGAGGCGGTAGTTGACCGTGATGACGATCACATTCCCATAACTTGCTAGAACACTGCCATCATATAAATTTCCAGTGCCTTCCATGTAGGACCCTCCATGAATATACACCATCACAGGCTTAGGTCCTCCACTGTCCCGGATGTCTGGAAAAAATATTAGGACACACTGTATCTCAAGAAAGCATCAAATAAGATACATGCAGTATTTATTTATTTAGTGAGGTTATTTTTCTTGAAGTGTTTCTCAAGCAACATATTGACGTAAGAAAATGGGCAGCCAGGCATAAGTGTTTCCTTGTGGTTTGCAAACCTACAACTAGAGTTCATATTTTTGAAACACTTATCGGCCTCAGTAAAGCAGAAAGGGACTGAAAATGGTAACGCTTGCTCAAGTGCAACAGGACCGTGGTGTGATCGTGTTCCTGATGAACTGGATGTAAAATGTGTATTAAAGTCACTGTGAGCATATTTCCACACAGCCTGAGCACTTCAGAAAATCTCAGCCCATCCTTCTGCTCACTTTGCTAAAAGCAATCCGCCACATTAAGATAAAGCAGCTTTCTCCTCATGCACAAAGTTGCTTAAGGCTTCCAGTGTGATGGATCAATAATTTATAATTCTTTATAAACTTATAAGTGAGCTGTCTTGAGAGTTCAGAAGCACAAAATTTCAGAAATGGCTTGGAAGCTGTTTAACACTCAGACCTCAGGTACACATTATATTATAACCCGAGTAGCCAGATGTTTAAGGAGTGTGGTACATAATTTACTGAGTTGTGGCGAGGACTTTCTGCTACACCTGAAAGGGATGACCCTGCATTCAAAGACATCACGAGGCTCCTAAATGTGACACTGAACTCAAGTACCAATTTTAAATCTCAGAGGCTCTACCACTCTTTCAGAAAATTAGATATCAACATACTATTTGGAGGTTTCTTTTTAATGAGGACACTGGTTAGGGGATCCTTTCCCTCCCAAATTGTGTGATTTTTGGATAGGTGCATCTACTCAGGACAACACCTGGAATATCTGAAGTTTAGTGAAATCTCGAATCATCGCTGCTTCTCGTGAGGACTGCTCTTGTGTACCAACTTAAAGAAACTGTTAGCTGAGGAGGAGTGGAGTATTATATGCTTGTAAAGGTTTCCTTTACTTTGATTGGAAAGAAAACAGCTAAAATGCAAATTTATACTTTTCATTTGTCTGGATTAAATTGTATTTTGAGCTAATTTACCGGCTGTGTCTTTTCCCCCATCTGACACACGTTCTAATATTCCATTCTAGCAGTCCCTAAAAATAATAACAAGGAAGCACATGAAAACTTCCCAATGAGGAACTGCACTGCATATTCTGGTTCAAAAATGTTTTTGTCATTATGAGAGCATTCAAGTGAATTCCCTGATTACTCACTTCAGCATTTGAAGAAATCTCAGATGTATTGTTCATTCCTTCAATTTGGATGAATCTTATTTAAGATTCTACTAGGCAGGATCACTCTAGACTTGAATGAATTGTTCTGAAGCACTGTGAGGAGTTCTAGGGAAGGGCAGTTAAACTAAAAGCTGTGCTTTGAAAATGTGATGAAAAAGATCAGCACAGATGTGTCTGTTTATAGAAAGTTGGGTGCTACTATTATTTGGATATTGACTGTGATTTGAAGAAAATGCCAGAACGGTCAGAAATTGGAACTTCAATATTAGAAGTATTAGAACAATCATTTATTCAAGACCAAAAGGATGATGAAAGGTTGTACATGAAATTGCTTGTACTGCTTTCCTCACTCAAGCATACAGTAAGGGCTTTCCAACAAGCAATTTTCAGACTGCAGTGCTAAGGAGATTACTTCTCCTCACTGTCCATGCAATAGAATTATGAGCTCCTGATGTTTAAAATCTACACCAAGGAAGAAGTATTTGGAAATTCCCACCCTGTTTTCAGTAGATGCCACGCTCTAGCTTGTGCCTTTCTTATCATTACTATTATTTGGTACAACTATGGAAGAAATAATAAATTATTAATCTGAAATCATTGTCTGACTGTTCCCAGCAGAAACTGTACACACTTAATTGTGTGCTTGGTGGTTGCACAGGGGGAGACTGTCTCAGAATTCTTCTTTAATTAAAATTACATAGAATTACAGAGCACCAACTGTGAACAGTAATGAAATGTTGGTAGCACCGGTCTGTTTATCCGGGAAATAATATTGGGATATTTAGAAAAGGATGGGTGTCTTTCTTCTGAGAAAAGCACATATTCGTAATTAAAATCAGACACAATTTACCCTGAGTAAATTCTGTCTGTGCCACATTTTTGTTATTTCCTGTTACTAGGATGTTTGTAAACATCACAGGCAGATAAAGAAGGGCCAATTTTAAACTCGAAGACATCACTGAAGCTCCCTGTGCTCACCTTCAGGAGTGATCTCTGAAAACTGCAGTTTTTGTATATGTTCTGACACACATTAATTATAGATACTCATGGATGTAGATGAACACGGAAGCAGCTTGCTCTGAATAGGCCTAAATAATTGGGGCGCAAATGTGGCATTTCATTCAGGAAATGTAGATTCAGATACAATTTAATTTAGCTGTGTACATTTTATAAAGTGTTGCTTTAAATAAAAAGACACACAAGCAATTTAGAGACGCACAGTAATAGCACTGTCCAAGACCTTTCTCCAATTGAACCCTTCTGTTTTTATTCACACAGAAGACAAGTTTTGAGTGCAATGATTTGTTTGGCTTTAAAGCATTAGTTTATAAAACATATAAGTAGGTCTTACACCATTGCTGTAAACAATCTTATTTATATGCTGTATACATTAACTTTCTTATTATGATTTCCATCATCTCTCTTCTGTACCTTCCTAATGTTTGTTGCGACTGCTTTTTATGCCAGCTCTTAATTACATTGCAGGCAATTTAGGAACGGGGCTATTCTTTATTCCGTGTTTGTTATATCACACAACAGGGAACTGGGTCTGACTGTGAATATTGGCCACAATTGTCATATATAACAAAACATAATTACACATTCAGTCATTTGAAGTTGATGTGAGTGGGCCACGTGACTTCAGTTTAATTTGCAGAAAACAACCAAAACAGGAAAGGAAGGAATATTCCTGGGAGAGAACTCCTCACAGTATTTGCAAAACGAAAAATCTGAATTTTATAAAATTTAATTTCTAAGTAAAAATTGTGAAATTGTGATGTAGACTGTTAAGAAAACGTTGAGGGTTTTTTGGAACATGAAATGACACAGAAGCAGCAGATGACCTTTAGGTAGGTTACAGTAAAACCTACATATTCCTTACACAGGTCATCGTTGGACAAAGTGGTGCAATTTCATGAACATTTTTTCCTAAAAGAGTTAATGGAGCATAGTACCAATCAATGCAATACTTCTGATTGTTTAAAAGCCCTTTGAAAGTATGCAATCTTTCAGTTCAATTGAACTCCACATAGATGCATGCTTTAAACTAGCAAGTGCCCTTATCAGTACTATTACGTAAACAATCAATTAATGTCATATTTTAAATGTGTGATCTTAGCTAGATGGCCTGAGACTGCTAAAATATCTGTTGAACTTCTGGTGGGAATGCAGTGAGGTTTCAGCCATGTTTTATATATTAAAAGATTGCCTCTACCTATCAAGTTTCAGCTAAATAAAAATAACTCCCTTTCTTTCATTTCATTTTGTACTTATCAAACCAAAGGATCATTTGGGCCACCCTGGAACGCCTAATTACACTCTCCTGAAAGAAAGGGATTTGAGATCCTGATGAAGGTCTATAAAAACACATTTTACAATCTAAAAAAAACGTAAGGGATGGAATTTTTGAAGGCTGCTACAGGTATGCATGTGGAGCATGTTGTAATTACAGTGGGATCTCAATGGCCATCTAATTAGCAATTCTAAGCTGTTAAAGAATGGCTAGAAATGCAAAAGCTGAGACTCTTCACTGCAGAAGCAATATTTGACAGTGATAAAAAATACAGCAGAGCACAAAAGAGGTCCTTAAACTAAAGGTCTGACAACATTTTTTGCCATGCTTTTTTTTTTAAGTCTTAATAATATCACTTTGAAAATTCATCATCTGGATTAAGCTTCTCTGTGTAAAGAGAAAATGTCATTGTTTAAATTTAATATGCAAATAACATGAGAATCTGTACATCGGAGCTGGAATCACAGACCTATCAGGAATGGGTGATGGAATGAATGGAAGATGTCTACGTGTATCTGTCAACAAGTCCATCCAGAGTGGTAAAATTTATGCTACTCCTGCCTGGACAGAACTCATTAGGGGCCATAATTAAAGCTGGAATGCACGGCTGCTTTGTGAGGTAAATGAACATGTTCTGCTGTTTACTGATCTCTGAAGTCCAAAATGTACAACTAGAGCCAGACGGAAAGATTGTTTCTCTCCCCATTTCTTACCATGACAGCTGAAAGCAGACGGAAAGCTAAACTTAGCAACCTAGTCTATTTTAATACTAATAGAGCAATAGGATTTTCTGGAAAAGATCCTGATTTCTGAAATGCTTTCTTCTCCTGTGCCAGTGAAGCCACAGTCTGTTAAGCATATGAACAAAATTGCAGATGGATTTTGCATCATTAGCAATTTAGAATTGAAGAGTGAATTTTGTTTTTGATTTAAAACATGCTCTGGACCAAGAACTTCCTTCATTCTATGAAGTTCAATGGTCCCTGTAAGGCAGAGCATCGCACTAAATGATCAGAATGATCACAGTTACAGCCTGTGAACAAACAGCAACATCTGTTCCCAATCTGTCTCCTATTTCACAGGAGGGATTGGAATGGAGAAGGGAAGAATAGCTGCATCTAGCAATTACACTGCAGCCCTCACTTCGAGGCATGCATTGACAGTTCCCTGCTTTGCTGTGGACACAGCATCTGCATTCCTCACTGTGTCTGTATTCCTCATTTCTAAAAATGGAATAATAGCATTCCACCATCTCAGAAGGATGTTGTGACAGTGAATACATTAAAAATTGAGATGCTCAGATAACACTGGGGACTAAATAAGGATCTAAGATTGACAGATTGATTTTCTAAGTAATGTGTGTATGACAGAATGGTGGATGGGAAGAATTCATTTGTGAGCAATCCTTCATGGATATTTAATGCAGCACTAACTACTTAGAAGTCCAGTTGTGATCACTGATAGATAGTCTGATTAATAAGTTGTGTTGCTGTATTAAGTCATGCTATGAATTTTAGCATACAGGAAATAAGAGCACAAAAAGAGCTGCTGCTTTTTTTTTTTTTTTCTCCTGTAGCCATATTAAATGAAGTCAAAGTATTCCTTTACCAAAGTTAAGACTGCTAGAAATATATTAACATTGCCAAGGTATTTTGCTTTTTAAACCAAATTTCACTTCTTGACTGTGTGCACAAATGAGGAAGGTGCTGTTCATTCAGCTGGTGAATGGCTTATATTTTGCTTCTATGCCAGATATTGTTTATCAGCATGTCAGCAAATAGGCAAATCCACCACTGCTATAAAGACTCAAAGGTGCTCACTAGTTGCACGCCTTTTTGCCACTTATTTTTGGTGCCTGCCCAGGTAATTTGATGCAGGTAAGCAATTTCAAGAAAGGGTTACACAAACAAGAACGCTATCAGACTGGGGGGAAAAATGAGATATTTATATAATTTGACAGTGCACACATTTCACATTGGTAAAATCTGAATACACCTTCATTTTTTAAACAGCAAATTTGCAGATCATTAGCTGGTAATGTGCACTACTGCCTTTGGGTCTTTTGAAAACAAAAATGAAAAATGATCTAATTAAGCTTGGTCCACTGGTTGCAGCTCATACCAGAGATCCATGTTTGACTGCTGATTCCAGTGCTTGTGCTGACAAGGTTTGGCCAGCAACACTGGTAGTGACACGTGGCAGATAGAAGGAGGATTATTGAACACTGTTTTAAAATGAAATTTTCTAATCAAACTCTGATGCTTGAGTGACACAACACAGAATACTTTCCAGGCATTTGAGCCAAGGAGTTGTTATGAGAGATTTTTCACTGAGTTAGGCTTAATACAACAAATGTAAGTGGGAGCCCTGAAATTCTTAAGTAACGTAGAAACCATCCTAGGCATTTTAGATATCACTGCACATCTGCTTACGTAGCTTGGATTCTCTGGCTATCTGAGCCAAGTCTTCCTGATTCCAACCACATCATTCATATTGTTTAGCATGCGTTATATTTTGGTCCCAGTATTACAACTGTAGTTTTACTCAGTTCAAAAACCCTATCATAATGCAAAAGGCAAAGGGTTTAATAGGCAGATCAGAAATCTAGAGAAGTAAACATGGCTTTATATTTCCTTTCTCTTTTTCCCCACTACTCATATCTAAATATATGAGAGGTAGTTTGTGAACTCCTCAGTTCTGCATATGCAACACGTGCTAGAGCTCCAGTGCAGAGAACAGGTTCACAAAGCAAACATCATCCAATGCAACTCCTCCCCTGAGATATCAGTGTCTCTCCTGGCCTCAGCACATGGGGTTTCTACTAACCCAGCAGACATTCCCAACAGCCTTCATTATCTACTGATCATAAAAATTTAAGCTTGCCCTGTCTCTCTGTGGCTCTTGGAAGTAGCGAACATCTAATTAATGCTTGTATTTTTCTACTGGCACAGAAAGGAGAACAAAAACTGCCACTTGTATGCCTGAGAAAATTAATCCCAGGCCCATAAAATACAGAGATTTATTAACGTTGTAAATGCGTTTCTTTCCCTCTAGTTTGACTGCTGTGTTCTTACAGTCCTCTCTCTCCTACAGCTGTCGACGTGGGAGTTGGGTTTTCTCTGACATGGACACGTGTTCTCCAAAGACCGAGATCCCTACTCTCATTTGACTGTGTGTTAAACTGCTTTCTGACAGCAGGCATTCTGCTGAATTTTAGCAAACTGTTTTAGTAGTATCTTGTAAGAGTGTCTACTTAGATACTGACTCAACAAACGTTATGACATTAGCATCTGTCCGGGCAATTATATAGCAAATTAGGAGAAACATTAAGGTCCGCTGGATGAATAAACCAGGTTTCAAAACGTTTCTTAAAACATACTGTTAAAACAAGACAGGTTCAACTTTTACAGAGGCTAATTCACTGCAGTGTGTCTTAGAGGATTCAGAAGAATGTCCTTTGCTATGCTTTATCATGAACTAACGTAAAAATGACTTGGTCTTACAGAGCTAAGTGGATCTGAATTACCATCCTCAGCTCTGAATAGCGAGAGCTTTCAAACGAGCTTTTCAATTAGGTCTTCTTTCAAGGATTGGGCCAGCTGGTGGCCTTTCATTTACATACTTAACTTTCCCTTTAGAAGAGGATCAAGGAAAATGAGAGAAGTTTGTGAGTTTACATGCAAAGCCTCTGTTCTGTATTGGCTAAGAAGTTGAATACTCATATTTCTCTTCCTTCATCTTTTGTGATAAGACCACAACAGATAATGTACTCCATGATTAGAATTTTATTAAAAGCCTTGCTGTTTACAAATTAGGCTTTATCGTAATATCTGGCAAAAAATAAAAAAAAAAGTTGACATAAACAAGTAGAAACTACCAGTCTCATACTTGTTTTACTCACTGACCATAAAAAATATAAACTATGTGCTTAAGATTCAGAACTTTGAAACAAATCTAATTCAAAGGATGAGACTGCTCAGGAGATAGAGCCCCTTGTTACCATTTTCATTGCCTTGAACAAAAATCAAATCTGCTCAGCTTATAACAGATATAATTCATAAACGGAATGGTATGCTTGACATTTCAAAGTTTAGATATTACTTGGTAATAGGGAATCTAAGGAACACAAGCAGATAGGCATCTTTGTATGCTTGTAAAAAACAGATGGGATCAGATTCCTTTGGATGACATCAGTTTAGCTCCACTGAATTCACAGTCACTGTGCAGAGCCTCACCAACTGCAAGTACTGCAGCTGCTCCAGGGCTGCCCCTCATGTACAGGGAGGTGGGGTAGTCATGCAATGACTTGTGTTTGTTCAGGTCACAATAAATGCAGAAGGTTTTGTATTTGGGAAATTCAGTTGCTTAAGAGACACTTTCTAAGTTTTCTGTATTTTTCCTTTTACGAACAAAATATTTGATAAGTTTATCAAACTGATAGCAGTCAGTGAAAAAAAAAAAAAGAAACATCTTTTTACTTGGTGAAATACATAGGGTTAGAAAACATGCAAAAAGGTGTACAGAGAAACTTTTAAAAGAGTGTTAGTTCAAATAGAATGGACAAAATTGAGTCAAAAGGTGGAATGCAACATATCAAAAGTCCATTTCAAGAAAACAAAAAACCCTCTGCTTTAAATATTGTTACTGTTTTGTGTCAAAACGTAGAACTTAACAACATTTTCTTTTAAAAAATTTGAAATATATATATGTATAACAACAAGCAAGAAGACAAAACACATCAAAAATGGGAATAAAAAAAAAAACTCTTCAAAAGAAGACAAGAAGTCAAAAAAAGAGGGGAGAAAAAAGATTTTCAGGGATCCTTGTCATGCAAATCAGTTTGGCGGCAAAAAAATACCTTCATCTTCAGCACCGTCATTATCACCTAAATCATCTGTCTGTTTCTTTGTAAGGGGACCTAGGATTGAAAACGGAGAAAATGGAGGAAAAAAGACAATTCAAGAATATACAAGACTGAGGAAAAAAACAATGATATTAAATTCCCATGGACGTTTCAAGAAAAGCATTTGCAAGGAGGGAAATCTTAGTTTGTAACCACCAAATTTTCATTAAGTTTTTAAATATTACAGCAAAACCTTCCCTAGGGGTATGGCTATTAGAAACAACTAGCACAAGAATCAAAGAGTGCCCAGTGCTTTATTTTTGTTAAATGAAGAATCAAAGCTTGTTTTCTAAAAGCATACCCACCATAACAAACTATAAAGAAGCACTTAATTTCTATTTAGGAGTAATGGAGACAAATGTCAAATTAGCTTTCATTTGGTACAATCAGGTAACTAATAAACATCTGCATTTGGTTTAAACAAAACTTTCTGCAGAATACAAATTCATATTTCTTTTTTCTTTTTTGATAGATTGATTACATCTGCTTTTAAATAGAACTGTCGTTTCCCTTGAAACCTTTGACCACCTGCTGAGGTATTTGTGAAGAAACATGGAAATCCATACGTAAAGTCAAAACAAACGTGAAATCCTAGACTGACTGAAAACAATGACTTTTGCCATTGATTTCAGCGTGGCCAGGGTTTCTCCTACAGTACACAGTAGTTACACTGAGCGTGGAATTGCAGTTCCAGCTTGGGCAGAACGCACTATACAATAATTTCTTATTTTCATAAATAGTTTGCAACACGATTATTTCTTGCCCAGCAATATATCATTAACAAAACAGACTCATCACATTTTCCAGTTGGAAAAACGCCCACGTTTTTACTGAGTAATAAAAATATACACCAGAAGGAAAGTCAAAGGCCATTTTGAAAATATTTCCACGTCATATTTTACACACTTACGCACAAACAAAAGACAGTTGGAACCCAGCATTATCTTTCCTTTTTTTTTTTTTTTCAGAGCTCTCTCATTTCCATGACATTCTGTAATTTGCATGCAAAAAAGCAATCAGTACAAACACAGGACTAACGAAAAAAAAAAAAAAGGCAGCCAAGCACAGAGTTGAAAACAAGAACCATCTCATGCATAAAATAGCAATAGACAAAAACACCGATGAAAAAAGATGAACGGTATGTGCTGATATTTGCAGTAGATGTAGGCAAGAGACGTGCATTAAATCTGAGCACCATTGTTATAACATTTGCACTGAAAAAGCTTTTCTTTTACAGGATATTAGTCATTCAATATTAAACTTGTAGTTGTTTGGCAAATTACTATGCATTTGAGTGATGCATTTAAAAAAAAATAATAATAATCAAAAATGTTCATACCGGGTGTATGGATTTGAGAAACAGAAACAACCCATGAAGTACCATGAGATTTCAGCTGCGAATTTAGGAGGTGGACCACACCACTGAAAACCAAAACTCAGTGTCTTAATTACTACATCAGTCAGAAATATAGTTTAAAACTCATTCTAAATACAGAACCAGTAGAATTATACACGAGAAGTTAAACACAAGCATTTTTATAGTTACAAATGCAATAACCATTCTGTAGGGTACAGAACCTTGGTGAACGCAGTATGGCTTTTCCTAACAGAAGGCCTGAATGTAATCCTTACAATGTATATGGCACACAAATACGCACATTCAAATGACTTGTTGCCCATCATTCTCATAGCACAACAACTTACTTCCAAAAGAATAAAACGATAAAAGATGTATGCAAAGAACAACAATTTCATGGTGGGTTTTCAGTACAGGAAGGATTAACTTAAAATTCCTAGAAGTGTGCATTTAACCGTAACGGAGAACCGGGCACAGCCAAAGGTGTACGTACACACATCATTTACATGGTTTGTGTATTAGTTTTTAAAAGGTCACCAGAAAGGAATAAAGCAGTGTGTGCAAACGTCAGCAGCATACAGTTCTCCAAATAACTTGCACAGAAAGGGGTACTTTTCTTTTCTGGATGAAACCACAGCATGTATTACTTCTAAAAAACAGATATATATCTGGCCTTTATGGCTCCAAATCTCAACAGCAGTTACACAGAGCATTAAATATCACAGAATCCTTAAGGTTGGAAAAGACGCCTAAGTTTAACTGGTCTAATGTTCAATGACACAAAGGACCAATCTTACGCTATACTTTTTACAATACAGTGAAACATTATTTGGATTAGCTACTAAAAATAACCAGGCTGGTTTTTATTATTTACAGTTGTGAGTTTCTCTGAAGGGCACAAATTCAAGCCATCTTCCTTATAATCATGCTGCAATACATACCATACCCAGATTCCTCCTCCAAAGGGACTACCTGAGCTATTTTTAAGATGTCACAGGTTAAACTTGCTTTCTTCCCCCTCTCTCTGCCTCACAGAGAAAGGACTCTGTAGCTGACTGTTCTCTGTAGCTGACTACTGCATGTTTCCAGATGGCTTTCCTCTGCTCAAAATGAAAGTATTGTAACTTCTACCCAGTTAACAGAAGAGTAATTATGTACTCAGAAATAATTAAAGTCCAGCCTTACTAATAGCATTTCTTATCATTCCCTTTGATGAAGGAGTAATGTACTTTAGCTCTCAAATACATTAAAGCTGATTACAAATTCTTGATTCAGCAGAAATTATCTGTGGCCTTTCAGACCACATGTGCACGGGAGGAATGGACGCTGGGGATGTCATTAGCTTCTTGGCCTCAGAAAGCTGTTCCTCATAAGAACTGACACTGTAAGTTGACACCATTTTGTAAAACAACAGCACAAATCCTCTAAACTTAACAGATCTCTTCTTTTGTATAAGTAGCCATTGTTTGGGCCAAAGAGTTCTCCTTTAGTCATGAGAAAAGTCAGAACAAATAAAGGACTTTTTACATTAGGTTAAATAGATTCTTTGGATCTATCAATTTAGAAATCACCATAGTGATAATCATCCTTCAAGCTAAAGTGTCTATGCAATAGAAAGGGAAAGAGGTGAAATTATGGAAGACTGCTGAAATAGCAGAGCTATTAGAATAATTCACTGGGCGGATAACAACTCCTTGGATTTTGTTAGTGCACACGTTGAAAGATGAACTATACATATACAATCTTAAATAAGCAACTTCTTGACCATTTCTTCTTCATTCGTTCAGTTTAATTCAAAATTAAAGATCTGAAGTGAAGCTACCTTGCCTTTTTAGGCACTGCTCAGATTCAAGTACAAAATAACCAATCCTCAGTTATTTGAACTACTTTTTTTTTTGTGCAATTTAAGCTCTGCACACGAACAAAAAAAAATCTGCGTTGAATTATCCACCTATCAGATGTTAGCTGAAACACAATGATGTGTTTTACCTATCTCATGGTTTTTGATTTACAAGAAAATGATGATGAGTTATAATTAACAGTCATCAGACCTCAACATTTTTGTTGAGGAGAATTCCAAAAAATCAGTCTTCTATGTTGAAATTAAAATATAACTACATGATAGTTTTTTTTTTATAAAGGTAATGACAAATTGAAAGATGCAGCACAATAGTCATCTGATGAATAATGCTATAATACCATCATCATTTGAAAATTAGAATGCTGTCAGCAGAAGGAAAAGAACTAGAATTCCTTACAGAAATGATATTCAGATGTACAAACGGCAGCTGGGTCTAACAGAAAAACTTAGCTGAAAAAAACCTCTGCCACCATAATTTACTGCAATAGACAAAATAATCCACCTTACATTATCCCTTATTATTGTCTTGCTTTCACCACATGCTCCCTTCTTTCCTTATTTCTCCCCTGTAAACTCCTTTTATTTGCAGTGTACTTATTTGTAGAGCTTATCAGCAGGGCAAAGCTCTGGTTGTCTTTGCTTTTTGATGATAACATTTGCACTCATGTTTTAACAACAAATGACAGCACAAACCTCGACCGTTTCCCCTCTTACTACCTGATCTGTGATGACAATCAAGTATTGTAATTAGAGCTGCAAGTAACTCAAATTTGCATCTGCAAGTGAATGACAGGTGCAAATTGAACCCACAAAAGGGTTGCCAACTTTCTTCGAAAATTTAAATGTATAAATGCTTTGTCACTGAAGAAGCTATTCTGACACTTCAAGACTAACTCCTGCTGCGTCTTTTATAAAAGCATATTGCTGAAGTGTCACACTAAGAATGTTTAATCCCAAACCTTTTTATTCACAAGATTAATCACAGTGGGTGGATCTTGATTTCCCTTAAATCTGAAGGAACTTCATTACTGAACAGTAGATTTGCATGAATTTAAATAAAATCCATGACGGTGGATAACATTTCACTTCTCTGCTTCCTTTTTCAGGTGCAGTCTATATTCCATGTATTCTCTGAGGTGAAGGCACTCTATGTTCACGTATCCCATATGGAACAGCCTAAATGAAACCTCATTTCAGGCTTTAAATCCCATTCCCTTTCCCACTCTCCAAATCTAACTCCCTTTCTTGGTGGCCTTTGGTTACGTGACATGCCTTACACGGAGTCACACAGCACTACTAGAGAAAAAGGCAGGATAAGTACAGATTGCTGTGAGAGCCACAGTGCTCCACATCCCATCCACTCAGCCCCGAAGCATCATACAGCATATCCTCCAGCTGCCTGCCCACACTGGGCAGCCCTACAGTGCCCTACAGAGCAGCATTTTGGTGAAGCTTTGCTTCGCCTCGCCCATTCACAGCAGTGCATACCACCCATGAGGTTTGTCAGCAATTCTTCCTAACCAACTACAAAGCTGATATCCTAGATGAGTTATCCGCTAATCCTTACAGGTTTGCAATGCAAAACTTAGCTCGCACTGAGTTCAGTACCCTTAGTACAAGGAAGAAGCAAGTCAGTGGAGAAGAGCTGACAGCCTCGTAATTATTCTGAACCATACCGACTTCTGTTCTAGTCCTTGGAAAAAAAATAAGTTACACTGGAGAGAGAAAAGGAGGGAAAGCTATTCGTTTGTCTTGCCAGTGGAATAAGGAGAGGAATGGGCACCTGTGGTGAAGCTGCAGCTGTTCTTCCCATCGGGATTACCCACAAGCAAAAAGATGCCCCAAACAAGCTGGGACTCTGTTGGCCGGTGTTGACAGAGAAGAACAAAGCCTGTCCATTTAACAAGAAACCCTGCAGATGAAGTGCATCCAGAGGAGAGAGATGGGAAAGCAGCAGATATGAAAAATGAAATCCATAACTGTCATACAGCAGTTACCATCAGCATCCACCGCTCGTGTGACCTCACCAGCCCGTATCACGTGTCCACAGAGCTTTTAACACTTCACGGGCATTAATAATTCATGTTGTCTAACAGACACTCACATTCCAGGGTGACACAGCACTATAATGAATTGAATGCAACATTACACAGCTGCTCCACCACCTGAACTTCAAGATCATGAATCAATTTTCTCTCTCTACAGGTAATGACTACAATTCAGATCCTAATGAAGACTCATGCACATGTTTCACTTCAAGCTGCTGGATAAGTTCTCTGAAGTCAACAGGCTAAATCTCTAATAATGTAAAGATAGATCCACTACCATTAGCAGAAATGCTCCTATTTGCATCTGGCCAGGAGGTTAACTCAGAGTTGAAGTTAATGGGCACTGAGCATCCCAAATTTTGCATCTGGTAAAAATTCCATCACTTATTCTGAAGATAAATCTAATCAACAAATAATCTGAATCTCTTGGCCATACTGTCAAAGCTTTGTGATTAAATTAAACTGTTTTTCTTCTTATACGCACCTTACTTTTTATTTGTGTACGGATAAAAAACATGCTAAATTCATTATTTACATTAATCAAATGTTTCCTGGCTTTTAGAAAGACATGAGTTTGATTCAGACCACAAGCCTAGGAAAGTGCTGTTTAGCTCATGCTATACAATTGAAAAGTCATGCTAAGATCCAAACTTTAAATTCCAAAATTAAAAGTATTGCTATATCAGTTTTAATATCAATACTAATCTTCATATTCCTTTAAATATGTCCCCAGTGTTCTGTACAGCACTGCAAATCAGGATGTGGTAAGTGAAGGATGCTTTTCAAGCACATACGAAGAGAGAGCCAAGAAAACACCATTAATTTCAGTAAAAATGGCACGGTTTGGGCGATTTGTTGATGTTTGTGTTCTCTTTGTGCTATTTTCTTTCTTTTAGGCAGTACTGGCCTTCAGAAATGTTAGAAAGCATTCTCTGCTACCTCTTACTCTAAATACTGGAATGATTTAAAATTCTTTTAGAATTTCTCATTCTATGTTTAAATTTGCCTTTCCATTTTCAGACATGGAATCACAAATCTTCCAGCAAATGCTGTCAGTCTGCCCTGTACTGGAAAAGCCTTCCCCCCAACTAATTCTACGACCTGCAGAGGCTGTTGTCACAGCATCTGTGTAGTTTTGTTTATAGCACAGCTGAGCTTACCGTCTGGCTCTCAAGACCTAGTTCCATATCCTAATCAGAGCAAAAGTACCTTCACGTAACCATGCCACTGAACATTGCAGAAATCAAGTTAATTGTGCTGAATATTTTCATATAAGGGTTTGGAACGAAATAAGTTCTCCCACCCTTTTCTCCAAATTTGTTCTTCACGTCTTCTGGTTTTCAGCTACATGCTTTTCAGTTCCATACTTGATCAGAGTAATGCAACCTGTGCAGCACTCTTACAGTCTTGCATACAATAGAGATCATAAGTAAGCTTTATTCTTCACGAGTTCCTTAGTATAAGTAAGCCACCTCACAGAGCTGAAGTTCCTTAAAGTAGTGAAAGAGAGAGCACTTCATTTGTCAACCTTGCAATTCCCTCATATTAACTCCAAATCACTGTTTCTTGCCCTGCGTCAGCAGCGAGAAGAAAGATCGGGTTAAATTAGGCTGAACTGTACTTTGGTAATTGTAAAGGTCTGCCCTCAACATTGCCCAGAATTCCCCAATTATCTAACACTGACACTGGTATCTATGGCACAGAGTTTCCTTCTTCTCACTGTTAAATCCACATTTGTTTCTTGTGATCTCGGAGGCAGAGATAACGCTTGTGAAATTTTATGTCTATCTTCATGTAGGGACACATTTAAGTGTTTTAGGAGTCATACAATGAAGTTTCTCCCAGGAAGGCAGAGGTCAATGATTCGTTTTGGATATGTACGACTATGTGGAGATTTGTACACACATATACATACAGGCAGGTTCTCCTGTGTACCTTTTTAATAGAGATTCTTCCCACAGATCTGAAGCTCTGAGTATTACTGAAATATAAATAGAAATACATTAAAAAAATCACTAAGTACCAATACTGAAAATTTGAGTGTTCAGAACTACAGTCTTTCCATTAACTTGGATCTTGAAAAGGATACTCCAAGTTGGATATTTCACCACTATTCAAAGCTTTCAAGGCATCCTTAAAAGCCCTTTAAATAGAAACTGTGGTCACCAGCTTCGAGAAACATAATTGTGTTTGCCCTCATTACCACACCTTCTGACAGAATCAAAGTGCACAGCTCTGAGAAACAGAGATGGGAGAACTGAGGGGGCAGCACTTATGTAAGAGGCTGTCAAAGGAAGAGTGCCTCGCCTCAATCTTCTTTCTTGTATTTACAAACTGTATTTTTAGAAGAGCATAATTTTAGGTAGGAAAACTCAAAACATCTCAGCAATGGAACAGTCACAAAGCAAGAACAGCTCAGCCAGCACTTGAAGATCTGTAGGATCAAGTACTTGTCATAAGAGAAATCATTTTCATCTTGACATGTTTTCAATATTAGTGTGGTACTTGTTTTGAAACCACAGTTCACTTGCTCTGCATGTTATATTAAGAACTCCCAAATGAATAGATAAAAAACCTTATAGCGAATGGAGCATGAAGGGAAATCAGTGCATCACTCCTAATGTAGCAGAACTTACAGACAAGTGATGATACCAGAGACCACATATCTACAGATAATGCCAACTACCACGGAAGGACAGAAGGCTCAAAAAACTAATAGAAACTTCCCCCTCATGCCTACTCCTTAATGACTGATCACCAGCTTCTGTGTTAAGGTAAACAGGAAAGGATCATCAAAATAAAGTAGCTTTACAAAATGACAGCTTTGGCTCTACAGTATCTTATTTACAAAAGCACAGGAAACTTAAGTGTAGAATGTCAGAGAAGACCTTGGTTTCATTTTCACAAGATCCACTTAGGTGAGATTGGATAGATTTGGGACAATACAGCATTTCTAATCCTTTAGCTATTGACAATGACAATGCTTTCTGTAGGAAAGTACCACAATGCACAACATTTCTCAGCACTTAAAAAAAAAAAAACTCTCCCCTTTATCAATTAATTTCCATCTCAGAAGCCTGCTTACTTAGCATTGCTACAAAGGGCACAGTTACCAAATATTTTATACCGAGCTACATCTCTCTGTTTTAAAAGCTGATCCTGGTGGGGTAGGAGGTGTTTCATTTTCCTAACTAACATAGAGAATTTACATAAATAGCATGAATTACTAAATTAAAATGATGGTCCAAGGTTTCATACTACTCCTTGTGATAAAAACTTGTAGATAAATTAATATGGAATTATGTAACAACTGCAAAGAGCATTAAGATATTTTATAATCACAATTTGGAGATAATCACTATCATAATTTTTGCTTTAAAAAAATAGTCCCTGATATGATGGGAACATCAAATCCCTAGGGATAGCTCTGAAAAAAGTTGAGCAAACACTGCTCAGGACTCTTCCCCAAGTCAACAGAAGCTCGTGGAAAGATATCACAGTAATCCAAGCCACTTCCCACTGAGTAAACTTTCTACAGCAAGCATAGCAAAAGCTGGACACACAACAATACTGCAGACCCTTAAACTCACAAACAAGGGAAACTGAATGGTGTTCCTGTAACAGGCAGCTAATTTCTTCTTCCTACAGGGCAAAGATTGCTTTTGCTTGTGGATCCAAAATACATATATATGTGTATGTATATGTGTATACACACACACACACACACACACACACACACACACAGAGTCCTTGCTTTCACTTTACCATGAACAATTCGGATTTACCACAGATTTCCTTTAAGATTTTGGTTTGCTATCACTGCAGATTCAACAAAGTTTTGGTAACATTGGCATTCAATTTAGCTATTTAGCTATAGGATTATGAAAGAAAACTGTAAATGCAATGGATTTAATGTAGGAAAAAAGGTGTTAATCCAATTAACTTCAGTAGGGTCTGAGAGCATTTAGATCATGCCTACAGATTTACAGATGTGCTAAGCATATATTAGCTTTTTATTTGAATGTAGAATAAAGTTTTAGAAATGTATTCTAAAGTAAGAAGTTAAGGCAATCCTCTTTCTCATGGGAATTTCTGTTTACAATTTGGGTATATCTGATAGAAAAAGACTACATGCAGATGTGATCGTTTGAAAGCAACAGAAAAGGAACCTATTATAGGTTTCTAAAAACAAACAATTGGTTTGTTTTGCTCCTGGAAACAACACAGAACAAAGATATTCTAGAGTTTTTGATAGAACAATTTTTTTTCTAATCGCTGTCATGTAATTAAATTTTTCTGGAAACAATTATTATGGACATAGACTTCTATACAGACTAAGCACAATGAGCTCTTCATTTAAATTAATAAACTGAATATTCAGCTTTATGCCGTCAGACGCAGATAAAAAACAGTTAATGTTTCAATATAAAGTAGTGGAAACAATTTTGCAATCATTATCATCTGTAAATTAAAACCATGTGCACATAAGGATACGATTCACTGCAGATTTGGGTGGGGTTAAAAAGATTCACGTGCTGAGCTATGCTGTGTCCTCAGCTGGAACTGCTTGCACAGAAGTTACAGGACTTGTCCTGCTGCAAGTCATAGCTTTTGAATTCATCTCGACCCATGGCACACTGCTGTAGAGCTTTTCTTTTAGCAAACTGTGGCCATTCTCTGTGTGAAGGAGAAGCAGAAAACACTTTCTGACACTAGTGGTTTAAGTTCCACAGCGGGACACCCAAATTCAAGAGCTATAACTTTACAAGTTAGCTTTGCACTATCAAGACTAAATCTAGTTCCCCATGCATCATCTAGGGAGCTAAAAAAGGAACTTGCAGACAATACAGTCAGTGCAGCCAACAGGTAAATCTAATACCCAAACATAAACCCTTGCACCTGTAAACACCATGGATGTCAGCAACCACATCTCTTCAAATGATAACAGGTGCTCAGATAGCTGGCTCACACAGACAGCTACAGGGTGACTCGCACATCATCAAATCTTCATATGAATCCCACTCCAACATCCAGAAATTGAGATTAGGCAGAGAAGGGGCAGGAGGGGATGTACCCTTCCCTCGCATGAAACATAGAACGACTTTTGGTTTTGTTTCTTACTACAGTCAATTTCATAGTTTTCTAAAACTATCCAGTTCATTGCTAATTTGTGCATGGAGTTCATTTCATGCAGTCAGGAAGAACTGAATTTATAAATTCAACACACTGCACTGTGTTTATATAATAATCTGAAATACTATTGTCTTGAATATTAGTGCACATCACTGAAAGCACAGATGGGTGATTCACGTGAATATGTGTCATATCCAAAATTTACTGAACCCTTAAAAGTCTTCCAACTAGTTGCATCTGTCGTCTTTGCTATGTCAAATAATAAGCTGTAGAGCCTATTCTAGGTTTCAGGCTTGAATTAAAGGTCCCAAAGATTGCTTTGCCACCATCCTTTAAAAACAAATCCAATACTGGAATCCAAGAATGGAGAACAAGTTATCTAGAAACCTGTACCATTTTGGTGGCAAGATGCTCTATTTACTTCTCTCTTTACAACCACTCAGGACCAAAAGAAAACAACGCCTTATTTTATATCCACCTACTAAAATTTCTCACTGCAGAAATGTTCCAATCTCCATTTGCTAAAAATTTGCCCCAATGTTTCATTTTAGCTTTGAATTTTAATTTTCTTAAAAAGAAAATTATACATTAAATGGACCACAGCTGTCTGGAAAGTATGTATTTGACAGGCATACAGTGCTAATTTGGAAAATGAATATCATTTACTTGATGAGTCACAATGAATATCTGTAAATGTCTAAGTTCTTTACTAGAGACTGGTCTTAGAAGAGTTGTTACATAGAAGTCATACTTAAACATGCAAACAGTTCCCCACAGAATTGAGGCCAAAGCTAACAGCTCCCACTTTCCTTATTGATTTCATGTTTTTCTTGCATGATGAAGTCCAGAAGTGAGATACTGTCAAAGAGTTCAGATTGTGAATGCAACAGAGACTTTCTCTGTTTTAACTGTTTTGCAGAAGAGAAATCCCAGGGCATGGCAGCAGACGGCCTCTTGCTGCAGATGAAATAATAGTTCCATTAAAGCCAGGCACTTGGGCAGTGGCCTGGCCCTGAGTATAGGGAATGGTTCTGGCACCGTGTGCCATGCCCCCGGCTGCTCTCTCCTCGTGCCCCATAACCATCCACTTGCCCAGTTCTGTGGCAGGAGAAAACATGGATATTGAGTGTCATGGAGAAGATGGAGCAGGCAGAGTAAGAAGCAAGAGAACACACGGACATGACTGCATCTGTGCCTTCGACAGGGAGCAACAGACTACCTGACAAGTCAGTACTTGCTGGGTCATTTACTGAATGATTCTGGCAGCCCCAGGGACCCTTGGGACTCTGAGGCTTCAATATAAGGAAAAAGAGAACATTTTGCATAACACCACCTGTTCCTTGAAGTAATTTTCATTAATAAAGATATCGGAATAATTAGCACAGTGCCAAAAACATCTCAGATGCAAAGTTACAAATTTATCTGTTGACAATATTAAGTTTAATCAAACTGTCATTAAGTCACTAATAATGAATTTAAAACTGAGATTGTAACCAGTCAAATCTCAGCTTCTAGAAATGCACTAGAGACAGAATATAGTACTGACCCATAACAAACACATACTCGTCTCCTGTTTGCTAATATAAAAGGTGAAAGTGATAAAAAAAAAAAAGGTGTACTTATCACCAGTAGATAGGCCATCAATCTGTTCTAAAATCTTTCTTCCTTGAGTTTTCAAAACAAATGAAATAATTCATGCACCTCATACTCAAGGCATTTCCATGAGCAGTTTCCCATAGAAAGTAAAATAATACCACCCCATCTACCTTAGAAAATATGTGACAGATCAATTCCTTAATTTTTAATTGTAATGACTGATATAATCAGAACTAAGTAAGTTCATTGATGTAGTAAATCTGAAAACAAACAAGAGCACTAGCTGGTGCGTTAAAACCTTTGCAGCATCATGTAGTACCTATATTATAAAGACGTGTTCATTTGGGGTTTTTTTGTTGGTTTATTCTCAGCATCTAAAACCCTAGATCCATTTTAGTAAATCATGATTCCCTGATTATGTGGAATGCCCCCAAGTAACTGAATACAAATGCAGTATTTTCTAAAAATGAAAATAAAGCCAGAAAGCCAGAGCAAGGCCTGCATTACAAAAGCAAGTTCAGTTATGCCCTACTTTACAAACCGAAGAGAGATTCACGTGGTTCATAAGCCCTTGGTAGCCTTTTGTAAAAGGATGAACTTGTTTTTGTGTCTTCTGAAATATCGACCCCAGGTCAATACTGTGCCATTAAAAATAAGTAGCTCACACAGCTCTCAGAGATATCTGAGATCTTTAGAAATATCACAAGTACTCACACATTTATAAGGCATTTTTCAGAAGCAGTATTTTGTTTTTGGAAGAGTTAAAGGATAAGAGTAACTTTAGATGTAGGTTTCTTTCAGCTTTGGAGGATGAAAGGGATTAATGGAGGGTCACAAGAGAAGGATGGAGGAAGTGGAAATAAGAGGAGAGTGCTACTGGATGTAGGTTATCCTCTCCCTAGGCAGTGGTTAGAGGTATCCAAGAGAAAAAAGGGATTGACTTCTTGTTGCATATTATTCCTAAAGAAGGATGAGTATAGTGCAAATGGGATTTTCTTACCCTCCTTGTAAGAAGAATACTAAAGTCATGATGTTCTTTATACAGAATTGGATTTAGTGAGAAACTCTTAGCTCCTTCAAGTTGAGAATTACTGTGGAGGCTACAAAGGACTGCACAGGTCCCCTGTTTTATTAGATTTTTAAGAAAGCCGAAATAAAAACACATTCCATGCAGTTACGTTCTAGTGCAGATCTTTGCACAAGGGCAGTGATGCACATTGTGCTGCTCTGCTGCTGCACAGACAAAAGATTTCATACTTCCAAGAGCACAACCCATTACCCCTTGAGTATATGACAGGTTTTTGCAAACAATGCGCACACTATTACAACAGAAAAGGTTTAATTTCATTCGTAAGCAAGTCTTAAAATGTAAGAAACTATGCACTTGGTGATTTTTTTTGTTCTAAATTCTGAAAAATGTATTGAGGACAATACCATAGTTCAAGTTGTATTAATACATCCACACATAGTGTCACAGGTACAGATAAATGCTACTCCAGACTCCCTCTGGAAAACACAGGTATGCATTTACTAAGAAAGAAGGAGGCACACCTCTGGCCCTGGAAAACATTTAATGAAGCAGTACTGGGGCAATGTGCATGTTTCAAGAACGTCAGGTTATGGGAACAGATGCAACAGATGGCAGTAGGTATGATTCAGGTCCTGTGAATGTACAGCATGATACATGAATGCTAAAATTAATTTCTAGACTTCAGAAAACAGGAAACTAAACACATGTAACAGATGAAAGATAGCTATGCCCCAGGCAGCTGTTTGAGATTAAGGCCCATATTCCAGCATAGTGTGGCATGAATGGAGAAACAAGGAGGACCTACTGCAGAAGAGATATAACTGAAGACAGAACTCAAGCTTAACTTAAGGTGACTTAAGCATAACTCTCCTGCAGTATGGTCAGAAGTAGAAGCTTTGACAGCTTTTAAAGGCTGAGCAGAGGGAAAAGGAAGTCAGAGGTTCAACTACTGTGCAAAGTTAACATCAATTGTAATTTATAAGGTTATATAGTCTCAGAGCCTTCTGAGATCTGAGCTAGAACTAGTAGGGAACATTTTCAGAGACACAGAAGGTAGCTGAGCAATGTCTTTTGATAACCACTTCTTCCTACCTTCCATATCTTGTGTTTATTACTGTTCTTACACTCGTGTACAAGTACTTATTGTAAATGAATGAATTTAAAGTCAAAATTCACCTATAATGTAGAGGTGATTTTGCATTTCCATTTGGGAGAATGAGAACAAACCATTGTTGGAACGGTTTACTTGAGGTTGCATAGAAAATCTGCTGCAAAACTGGCTTTTTCTTTTTATTTCATTTTGTGTTCTTCCTCACTAAGCCTGTATACACTTGAAGCACTGAGAAGCATTTTATCCACTGTGTGATTTGCAAAAAGCCTTCAAGAATATTAACAGTGTATTATTTCTATACAATTCCAAGGGAAAAAGAAAGTGGGCTACTCTGGTCATTAAAGACCACATTTTGATGGTTTCAAGTACAAGCATTCAACACAGTTTTCCCCACCATACTGCATCAGCATCTTAATGCAACTGCTGGTCCACAGTTTTATTCCTGCTTCCTGCACCAAGGAAGAGAATATATCTTCTTTCACAGCCATCTGCAGTGACATTTGACATTTCCTGCATTTGTGTGACCTCGTGAAAAGTAACTTCGTGATTAACACAAAAATAAAAGACAGACCTCAGCAAGAAATGATAATCTAAATGGTTTCTTTTGAAATCTCACAATTTAACCTCCATTATAAAGATTCTCAAAGTAAAATTAGGTTTCTCATATCCACTGGAGGTAGATGACCTTTATCTTTTTTTCTGCTGTTAATTGCTTTCTTCATCTTAGTGACTTCAATTCTATGAATCCTTTTTCAACAGTGAAAACATTAAAAACCCTCTAGTTTTCTTTTTCTATTTCCCCAAAAGGGAAATTATTAAACTACTGAAAAGGTAAACAACCAAATATGACATATACTGCTTCATTTCCCTTCAGAGTTTGTGAAAATACTTTCCCCACTTGCTTTTAGTGACAGCTACTCAGCACAGTAATCTCAGTCTGTATGAATAAAGCCCTTTATTACACCGCACACCACAAACAACATCTGCTGCTGTGCATGGGGCAAGCATGAAAGATCTCTACCCTTAACATCCCTGTTGGGACTCATTGTGTAGGCTTTAAGGTATGTGTAATGAGAGTGCAAACCAACAGCTGACTTATGTACAATGATAAATTAAGCACATTTTGTACCTTTTCACTTTTGTCTCTTTTATGACACTTTTTTTCAAATATATTTTCTGTCATTTACCCATGACATAGTACAGCAATATCCTACTTGAAACTGCAGATTCTTTGGCTAAGACAAAGCACTGAATGCTTTTGTGATCCGACATGCATTCCACTGGGGACAATATCATGCATGTGCCTCATACATGTGGTCTCATAGGTCATTTCTATCTTTCATTTTGATGAGATGGCAGTGGATTTGTTCTGCTAAAAAACACAGCTTCAGTTTAATTTGTCAGTACAGTTAGGAAAAAAAAAACACCTCTATAAAAAAAAAACAACTAGTTGAGCAAAGCCAGGTCTGCACCTCTATCTGAATGTGGGCTCTCCCGATTCATATGTGTAAGAAACAGATGATACTGCAGGGGGACACTTCCCTCTCTCATTCTGTCATGCCCTCAGCCTCCCACACTTGGGTCCCAGCAGTCTCCCCACAATGGTATCTGCATTCTTTGGAAAGATCTGAAGTAAGAAAGCTTGTATTTTTCTCCTGCTAACTGACTGAAGAGTATTTTGGAAGACTAGTTGAGAAAAAGTCATTGTAAAGTTTCTGAGTCACTGTGAACCATCACAGCGAAGGAGACTAAAGCAAACCCTCCAGCTTTACTGAAAATTGGCTATTTGCAATAAGGGATGCACCTAAAAAAAGCAAAGAAAGTATCTCCTCCTTCCCCATCCCATCAAGGCAAAGTAATACTCTGCTAGACTCTAACCATGCGTTCAAATACTTATTTCAAATACTGCATCTGACAATCACACCTGATGATAATGGTAAAACTCATTTCTAGTGTGCAAAACTGTCCATCTTCATGATTCTGTCATGTAAATCACCCTGCATTCTTCTTACACCTCCTCCTTTATTTCCACTTGTATCTTTCCAAATTCCTGCTCATCTCTTTTTAAAGCCTTTTTACATGCTATTTGCATTCCAAGTAAAAATCCTTTCTCCAGCTTATAGAAGAAAATTCTGCTAAAAGTAAGGTTTCTGGCAGCTACCTCCCTTCCACTTCCACTGTGGTTCTCCTTGCTGCTTCTTAATCTGAGCACTGTTCTGAATACAGCAGAAAATGGCCTTGTATTCATGGTTATTTTTCTTAATACCTGAATTGTTCTTTTACCTCTATGTTCAGGTCATGGTACCACTTCAATCCAAATCTCACCAAGACTTTTTTTTTTTTTTTTTGGGGGGGGGGGGGTTATTCCTTCTTGCCTTGGAGTCTTTGCTGCTATCCATCTCTTTTGGAAAATCTTTGTGGCTAATCTTCACGTATTACCTAACTTTTGAAGAGCATAACACAACTAAGATGAGTGCATGCAAGTATTTGCAGTGTTCCCTGAAAGGGTAAATACAGCAGGGTAAGATGAGGAGTTAAATTCAGATCTTTATCTTCACAGTTCAGAACACAATCCTGGCAACTGACAATTAACTTTTAATTCATCATTACAGTTAGTAAATCATCTTCAAACAAATATCCCTATGGTGACCCCCATGTTATGTAGTTACCTTCTTCTCCTTCCCATCCCCATAACTTTTTGTACTCTTATCATTTAAGCTGATTTTTAAAGTCCTTCCTAAGGACTTCTGGAAGTTTTGTCTATACTTTGCATCTTGGTGCAATTTCATATACCATTAGAGAGTAAATATTCCATATATATATATGGAAGGAAGAAATAACAGCTATGTTTATTCTTCTGAATCCATCACAGTTGCTTATAACTCCTGATGATTTCATCTATTGTATGATTTTATTGATTTCATACAATAGAATGCATTTCTATACCTTTGTCAGAAGGGGAGTGCCAAAGCTTTCACAAAATCCAGTGTAAATGGTTCACTATCATCACCTAAAGAAAAATAATAGCCCAACTGAACTCCTACTCCTCTAATTCGTTCCACTTTCACTCTGAGTGTATAAAAGTCATTTTTAATGAAGCTAATCCTAAACCAGTAAAAAAAAAAGCTCTAAACTTACTCAACTTTCATTTATCTCGTCCATCACGATTAAAGGATTTCTCTTCACTGTTGTGTTAAAGGAGGATCCTGCCTGCATGTTCTCCCAAACCAAATTCCCATGCACACAATAGAAACCTGAATTCAGGCATGGGGCTAACTACAGCATTCTTGTTGTTTCTTTTACGTACTGCTTAACACTACAGTATTATTTTGCTTACTGCAATAAATAAAATAATAATTCACACACTCTGCACTGAATCATGCTAAACCTCTCAGACACAAATAATCCTCTCACAGCTCTTCAACATCTCCTCATGGTTTCCAAAAGACAAGTTTTCCTGTGTTTCCCTGGTAAAGAACAGACCATCTCAGTTACCATTTCCCTATGAGCTGTGAAGGTGACCTATGACATCCTACAGACACAAGTGCCAACAGCATCAGCACGGGGATTTGGAACAGGTGTAAGAGTGGCTTCTCTGTGTAGCTGCCAAAGCAGGAATCCACATAAAGGCTGATCACTGAAAGTCCCTCCTGCTCAGAAGACTTCTGCTGAGCCCAACAAGACTGCAAGGGGAACAAATGCACACTGTTTCCTCTCTGAAACAAAGTCACTGAGTGACAACTGGCCTGCCAGCCTGCAGACTGCATAAACCTTCTCTTGAATCACTAATCCATTACCATCAGCCATTCGATGCAACTGTTTGGAGCTGCAGATGTGTTTCTAAGGCAGACATCTGAGGTTATAAGAGAAACAGGGCAACTACTGTACAGAAAAAAAGAAGTGTCTATTGAATAAATAAGTTGGTTAACCACGATAGAAATATTTCATCTGTGATTACTGTGACCAAAGATTGAGGTTCATGACAACTGTTACTTTCCTCTCTCCTCCTAGTATTAAATTACCAGTCATGCTCACTTGTATTCAATTGGTTCTTTTTCCCTCCAGAACCTTATCATGAATTCTTTATCATGTATTGCTTATAAAATATTTAAGAAGTATATAACCTTAACTACAAAGACATATTTCCCTCTAGCGTACTTTTCACATCAAAAAAATACCAGAATCATTGAGTATGAACTCTACAATAAATTAACTAGAAACAATAATTAACTAGAAAAAAAAGCATAAATAATCCCATTTAGCAGTCTTTAAAAGGAAGCTCTTAACACCAAAAATATAAGAAACATCCAAGCTGACAGGAAAAAAAGCCTAACACCATATATATCTATAAAGGTTCCTATGCCATAGGTCCCCTCCAAGGCAATATGTACCCACCAAGCAAAACTCAAGCTAAGAGTCATTCCAAAATTGCCTTTACAGTGGAAAGTAAATATAAAAAGGATGTGCAGAGTCCTCTGCTAAAATCCAGTGTTCCCTTGATGCCTCTGTGGCACCTCAGCTAAATCATGCCATTTTTGTATGTGAATGAGAAGTTTCAATTAGTTCAGAACACAGTCACTGAATTCCATCAGACCAAAAGCTAACAATGCATCATCCCTCTTTCCCTACACTAATCCCCACATAGTATTCGGTCAAATTCAAGGTCTTGCTGATACACTTCAAAACCCTCTAAGGGACTGATTTAAAATACTTGTGAGCACCTCTCTTCACAACACCAACTTCCCATGAGAACAATGTTCTCCAGAAACTTTGAGGCTGTCATCCTCAAAGACGACACTTATGATTACAGGAGACAGGGCTATTTCCACAGAGGACTCCAGTTAGTGTTCACATCAGAGGAGCATACAATGACCATAAATACAACAACAAAGTAAAATTCCCTTCTGTAATTTAGTATCTTTAGAGGTAGAAGGAAAGATAAAGGAAAATGTGAGGATAAGGAGAGGGTAGAGTTTAAAAGCTATACAGCCCCAGATATTATGTGGAATGTTGCAGACCAGAAGGGTAGTTTGTGTTGTTAATCCTTGGAAAACACAGATTCTATAGTGAAGATGTATGAACGCAGACAGGATGAGGTTAAAAAAAACAAATGCATTTACAAGTGAAGCCATTCCATGTTAAACATTTTTTTCAGATATGATAGGAAAAAAAAAATCACTGTTTTTGGCTTTTATCGACACAAACATGCAGTTATTTGGAAAAAAAAAAAAAACATGCCCATTTACACTTTCAGGGTCAGTTTGGTTCATGCTTTTACCTCTGATACTGAGGCAAGTAAGCATCCAAAGCTGCTTGCCAGCTTAAAGGTTGCCCCTTTTAGCAATCAGATGGCCACGTGGGCAGAGGTTCACGTAACAGTGATCTAACATGGACAAGAACTGCACAGTGTGAAGGGGTTGTCTTAAAACGATGCAAACAGAGCACTTCAGAGTTACGCCTGTCTTTACCTTATCTCCCTTTCTCTGCCTCCTGCAGGAATCTTGTACAAAATCATTGAAGGATATTCTGTCCCATGTGTGCTGTAACACTGACCTAGCGCTAAATTAATTGATAAGCGAGAGCTTTAGCTTCTATTTTCATTGATTTTATGGACTTAAGTTAAAACCATTTCGTTATTTGAAGGTTTCTTTCTTAAGGTTATTTATTTAAGTGTATCTCAAGGATATAGCTGACAAGACACAGGAACATGGCTCATTAACATGCAATATTACATTAATTAGAACCATTGATTCTTGTTCCACGTTATAATGATAATGTGCACCACAACTATTGCAGTGGATCTTACAGCAAAAGGGACAGGCAGTTGATAATATATCAAAAGCTCATTTCCCATTTCAAATTAAGACACATCATGAACATTACACAATATCAGCTGTATATCTTTTTCCTCACTCCTTGCTTCTTAATGTGACCCAACAAAAACCTTAAGCGCCTTTCCCAGCACATGCCCACCAGCATATTTTACATCCTAGACCACAAAAGCCAGAATAAAGACCCTTGATGCTAGGAGCTCCTTTACTCAAAATGGGCAAAATGACAAATGTATTGTGACACTCATTCTTTTCTTCATACAGGATAAATATGTAAGCTTATTACTGCTTTTGCTACTCTATTCTACTTCTACAAAATCACGAGGAAACATTTAATGTCAGGAACATTCAGTCCGATCGTTTTCAGCTGTCTGAGCTGCAATAGAAATAAGCCAAACTTGTTGAAAAACTCTGTGTACATGTGTGGTTGCCTCATCCATATATGCACAAACAGACTTGATGATGTCTGTGCCTGAGTGCCAGCAACTTGTTTTACCTCGACAACCGGAATGAGAAAACCTAACCTCAGGCTGTGCCTCAACCAGAGTTTGCACAGCAACATGTGGGACGTGCTCCTGCCAGAAACTCATCTCCCCATAAGGCAATCAGGTAATACAATCATGACATACCATTTAGATTTACCAGGCTATTTTGTCTGGTTAAGAGCTATTCACTTAGCTTCTGTAAGGTCAGATTTGAACCATCTGTGATGTAAAGTAGTTGGGGTATTGAAAATGAAAAGATACAGCTTGAGCTCATGTCATTTTAGTGACTCAAAACCCCCCAAAATAATAGCAGCAAAAGAAGGTAAATGGTACCAGCCTCATGTGCATTCTGTATTTTTTGCTACGTGAAATACACGAATTTGTTCAGCTAGCTGTATTTTGAGAATAATTTGAGCCAGCCTACTACTGATTTATATTAAAATACTATGAGCCTGTTCATTTAAGCTGTTACGTCTAGTTCTGATCAAGGAACATTAACTTCACATTATATTTGGGTGTACTTTGGAGCTTTTGTGCCCCAGACTGTGCAGCACAGACTTGGAATGAACATGGAGATGAGCCAGGATCAAGAAATTGCTGAAATACTATTAATCATCATTATCAAGGTCAACGTGAGTTGTTTGAGCCCTGAAACCACTGTTATCACTGTGATGATCAGATGTAAGTAATTGGAGGTTTCTGAAGAGAGGTAGAAGCTTTTAACAGAACTACAATCCAGCCAGGAAATAAAGGTAGAGGGCGAAATAATAATAAAAAAAGTAGTTTGGTAGAACTGATTAATGCCATTGAAGTGAACCAAATGAAGTACTTTCCAACTTCATCTTTGCATGGATTTAGGTGTTACTTTGACCCGTAGAAAGGACACCTGCATGAAATCATCTATTTTCCATACTACATCAGAAGATAAATGACATATCAACTAGAATCATCAGAACAGCCTGGCATTTTAGTGATCATATATCACTTCATAAACTTACAAGAAATAGAAGGAAGGAGTGAAGAAATAAAGCAATGAAGTAAAACTTGTAGCTTTTGTTTCCTGAACTATTCTGGTGCTCTCCTACGGACCCCTTTTTCTTACAGGACTTTCTATCATGGAGATGTTGTGGTAAATTGATAGCAGTCACAAATACTAAATGCAGACTCAAGCTTTGAAAAGATATGCAGAAACAAATGACCCCACGTTTCATTTTACCACATTTGTCTTATATATTTGTGCTGACAAGAATCCAATGAACTAAAATGCTGTATATACATAGTCTGAAACCATTTAAAAATAATAAATACAGAACTGACACTTCCAGTATTTTGCATATAAATCTTACCCAGATGGCAAATGAACTGCTTGTCAAGTTGTATTTGAGTCTAAATCAAAGTTCACCCCTCATCATTTGAATGGAGAACAAAATCTGCATAGGATATAATTTTGATCATAAAGATCTCGAGCCGTAACACAGTCATACAGTCTGTTCCTGCTTCTATCTGTTTTTCCACCTTTTAACTCCTCTGATGTTTTCCCAGCACAGAACACTAGAAGAAGCTAGAACAGATTGCTTTGCTTTTCATTGAACACGCATACAGTTCTGTTTCATAGGAAGCACATTATGAAAATCAGTTAATGTGGTAGGGAATAATACAATATTCTCCAGCTGAATTCCAAGTATCACCTAATTAATCAACTGCGTATCACACGCTAATTAATAATGTTCATTCTAGCTACTGCAGTATGAACACATTACACATCCATTAGCCTAACATCCAAGGTTCACTTTAAAAACCAAGGCAGCATGAAAGCACATTGCATTTACCTACACTGCTAGTTATCCTATATAAAGGACAACGTGTACAGAACACTGTGACTGAACGGTATTTTCTCTTTCCCATGGGCTTTGACTTTTTTTTTCCTTCAAAGTTCAGATTTTCAGCAGATCACAATCGGTGAAGACAAGTGTTTTTCAAACCATTATCTGATTATTTCTCCTCCCCCCCCTCCACTGCTACATGCACCTCTCTGCTTGTGACAATTGTAATTCTGGTCCCGCAAACACAAGCCGACAAATAATTACAAAACATACAAAAACACAGCACTCTGCTATTACCCATCCCTTCATACATGTCAGTCCAATAGGTCAGAGTACGAAGTGGTACTCATTATTAATAAAAAATAATTCAGATTCTGGCTGTTAGCATTGCACCTCGGTAAAGGTAGCTCTCCAAACCCCTGCCAGCAGTCACCTCTCCTACAGCACAGCAGCTGGGGCCTATGACTAGACTCTACTACGAGGGTAAAAACATTAAATGGCAGTTATGTCTTTCTAATTTTATGAGCCAGTAACCAATGTTAAATTTAGTTTCCCCCTGTGCAAAGTCCCTGTGTTAGAGGACCTCTTTCCTGCATAGGAAGAGGATGGCAGAGGAATCCCTGCGTAACAGCGTAGCAACGACCATTTAAAATAGGAGCGTTTGGTAAAGGTTCAGCAGATGCAAGTGAGAAACAATCCTAAAATGTGTGCTTGGAGCCTATCATCATTGCTGAGAGGATGACAAAGGTCAGTGCATGCAGTAAGCCCAGCCCAGCACCCTCAGGGAGCCTCTGAGTCACGCAGCAGTGTGACAAACCCTCCTGAACAGTCTGAGTCACCACAGAGGTGGAGGGAATTTCTAAGCACACGGTTAGGTATTCTGGAACAGAGACAACTCAGTTAAGGTTGATGAGTCCTCAAGATAACAGCGAACAGCAAGAGGGAGCAAACTCATCCATTACACAGTGGTGAGGAGCTGACGTTTGGGGAGTTCATTAAAGCGCTGAATAAAGCTGTGATGTCCTCCCAATCCTCCCATGAATTCTGACCTGTCAGTGGTTTCACAGCCACACAAGAAAAGTCAGATTCAAAACTGAGCTTTCTCTTTCCACAGCGTTGGCTCACTGAATCATCCAAGCACTGCAGCATCCCCAGTCTCAATTAAGAAACTGGGCACCTCTGAACAGTACGTTTTTTGTGGATGTGATGAATGCTGCAATAGCAGTCTGCAATTATCTCCGTAAAACATGTCCCTCCACTCACTAAGCAACTAGTTTTAAAAATGAATTAAAACAACATAAATAACCATAACAGTTCTGAAAATTTTGTGGTGTTATTTATAACCTATCAGAAAATGACTCATCCTTATGTTCTTATCACCCCTACCCTCCAAGCACTTGGCCTAACAGGAAGCTTTATCAGCAGGGCAATGCAGTAAGGGATGTGACAGGACAGGTATAGGGAAAGGTCTCGGAAATCTGCTGGTAGCATACACCTTTTGGACACTATATGCAATGTAGGATCATGTAAACGTAGTCTTACTTCTCTCTTCAGAAATAATTTTAAGAGCTAGACAAAAGTCAGTACTAGCAAACAGATTGAAGTCCATAAGAAGAAAGGGAAATACAATCAATAGAAAGGGAAAATTCCACATCTGGTTCTTTTGGAACTCTGGCCCATGGTAGCTGGGCTGTTACAGTACAGTATGCAATAATTGAAGGTCATGAGTGCAAATCTCCTATTGCTTTTAGTTCACAGCTAAACCAAAACGAAAGTAGGTGATAAACAGTTCTTGATTGTTTCTGTCAATCATTTTTTTTCCAGATAAAATGAGAAAAAACATACAGGGTTAACTGAGAAAGCAGAGTTGGAGCTCCTTTGATATAAATGGGAATTGAACTCATGGGACTGCGCTGCTAAGAAAGATTTTGCAACATTTTCATCTTTTCCAGGACTCGTCTCTGCCTCAAATTCTCTAGGCATCATGCAAAGCCCACATTTATTCACTGGCATTTAGGGAGTGAACCAAACTCACTGAAGTCAATAGGAACCTTTTCATTGACTTCAGTGACCTTTACATCAGCTTTTAAAAAAAGAGACAGCACAGGCATGGATAGAAGATATAACAAAGATCCCCAATTTGTTGCAGGCTATGGCTATTGTAGCTTTACTTATGAAAGGATCTGTAATATGGAATTCTCTTGAGCATTACATGGAAAAAAAAATTGTCTTCCTTTACTGTGGGAGATGTTATGACCATTAGGCAGATGTCTGATGAAGAAAATAAAAATGCATTAATCCTAGACAAATCCTGGAAGAGAGGATCCCACATCCAATACATCTTACTGTTACTGAGCATTCTTTTTTTCCACATTAGATAATCCAGGGAATTGATACAATACTTACTTGAATTTCACATGCAAAAGCTTGCCATATTTAAAATTAAAGTGACCAACAAAAGAATGACAGCGTGTCAGAATAACACAGTTTGATAGAGGTCTAAAGTCAGAAAAAAAAAACATTTGTCTTGAATGGTTACACAAGACACGTACAGTCCTGCTCGTGCAGCCCATTTTGACCAGCTGATACATTCTGAAGATTAACAGACCAAATTTAGACCCTCAGAACCAATAGGCAAAATTCTAGTACCAATGTAGAGCATACTATTTGCTAGTATGTCGCCTTGTACAGCACAAAGCAAGCACTCACACAATGTATGTTTCTTCTTCCATCCTAAACGATGTAATCAGTTTGACACCGAATGATTTCCCTTTGTCTCTAAGCACACCTTTAAGCACACCTTCATGACAAGAATAAGTGTCATTTTCAAAATAGTTGGCAGGAACTAATTTTGGCCTGTTTCAGGTTTTTTTGTTTGTTTGTTTTGCCTCACACTGACTACTGTTCATGATATTTAAGGAAAAAAATTCTTGCAGTCTTTACACTTGATGATAATGAGAAACCTTTTCTATGTTAAATATTCTATACTGACAAACATTTATCCCACCCAAACTTTAGCAGGTAAGCCACAAGAATCAGGCAATTCAACAACTCTCAGCAGCAAATGCCAACGCTGCACAAGCAATGCAGCAATTTACTTCCCACTTAATAAGAACACTATTGAGAGCCTGTCGTAATGGTTTAGTTTAAGTTCTTGGAAAAATTAATATTTCAAGTTATTTTCTCACATGATTTATTACAGGAAACTACCCTGAACCAACACAGAAATGGATGCCCTGTAATTTTACAGGCTTTAAGTCTTTTTTTCTTAGACCCTCTGGTCCTTGGTTTCAGATACAAATGCTAACTGTATATTGACAGCTTCAGGGACAAAGACCAAGAGGCATACAGTGACAGTCAGTAATCCAGAATTGCAAGTCACATGCATACCCCAGGCAGGCAAACAGGTCCCTTGCACACATTAAGACAGAGCACATCTCCTTGAACCAGAAAAGGTGACCACAGAAGTCACAGTTTTTTAAGAAAGCACATTAACATTCAAAGAGAATTGTAAGTAGTGAGATTAAAAGCTTTACCACGAGCACGTATCTGCATGTTGGACTCTTGGAGGATTCCACACAAAGCACTTCCTAATTCCTCTTTCTTCACTCCCCCAATTGTGTGTGTCTTAGGTGTTAGAGGTTCCTCATTCATTTCCCTTTCTATTGTCCTCTCAGGCTCCTCAGTACCTTTTTGCACCCTGCTTACTAGTAACACTTTCTTTTTCCATCCTATTTCCCATGCTTCTCCTGCTGTACCCTTGCATTTTTTGCACCTGTCACCTTTCATGACGTGCTTTCCCATGTGCTTTCTTTAACTCATTTGTCTCCTTTACTCTTCTCAGTTACCAGAATAATTTCTATCCTTTCCCTTCAGTCAATTTAATTGATCAGTTTCAAGGTATGCAGCAGTAAGCGTATGGTGACAGAGTGCCAAGGTTGAAAAAAACCAAACTCCAGTTTCTTTCAACACCTGCAGTCAGTGACAAAGATCAGTAGTACCAGTCCAATAGCATGAGTCTACAGATCTGTTTGGCACATGTGAAGATTGATTTCTTTGCTTTTTCTTTTCTTCAAAAGCAGCAGTAGTACTGAAGTATTATACTATTAAGCACCCAACGTTTTTGTTTTAGTGTATCCAGAAAGAAAAAAAATGAGAACCCCTGAAGTCTTACTTGTACTATTTCCCACATGCCTTACCAGAACCTGAAAGCCTGAGTTCCTATCAAACTCATTCTCCATAGCACAAAGTTCTTTGCAGCTCCTTAAAGCTTCATTAATGATCAAGCACTTCTGCTATTTGCCTTTTTGCCCCTCACTTCCATTAGGCATTTATAACAGACAGCTGGTTTATTTCCCAGTAACTGTTTCTGTAGTGTCTTCCTGGCAAAGCACCAGTTTCAGTTTTAGAATGAGAGAAGTCAAATAATTCTCATTGTTTGCCATGATGTCTACAGACTTCCAGCACCTTAAGTCCAGAGGAGGAATAAATAAATCTCTAGAAAACAGAAGGCTAAATTAATTGAAAAAAGCAATAATTATGAAACTGTTGGATACAAATAAATATACTGTCATTTAATGGAGTGATGTTGAATAAATATTTGCAGAATTATAGAGTCCAGCATGCATTTTGAAAGAAGTGCTTGCTTCAGCACTTATAAAAACCTTTTTGTAGTGCTTTTTGTCCGGAGTTTTCATTTATATTTTGTACAGCTCTGCCCATTCCACAGCCTGACATTCAATTACGAATACTCAGGAAACCTTTCCTTCCATGTGAAAAGTTCCTTGTCCACAAGGGCTTTGACAAAATGACAGAGGGTGCCCATGATTTTGCCTGTCTTATTAAATCTTGAACTAATGTAAGCAAACGTCGTCAGCTGTCAGGATAAACTGCTCCATTTCAATGCCACTGCTGGAAGTTGGCTACCCAGGCAGCACACAGACCTTTCAGCCCCTTGACCGTACATTGTTAACAGGCTGACCTAGATCAGCAGTTTTCTTTACTTTTGGGATCCTAGAAAATAACAGCTTCGCTGCTCTTGTTCCTGTTTGTAGAGACTTGAAAATGTTAAAGGTTTTTACATTACAAAGATCGCAGAGTCTCTAATTGCACCAGACAACCTAAAACACACATCTGCTAAACATTTATGAATGCAATGGCATGTTAATAAGGAAAAAAGCTATTGAAAAAAAAACTCTTGCAATTGTAAGATCTTTCCCCCAGCAATTCACCAATGATTGTCATCTAGAAGCCTTATAAAAACAGACTTTTGTCAGGAAAGCCCACAATTACTTGAAAACTGCTACTCTGAATGATCTAGGAATGTTTCTCATTGACCTTAATCCACTTTCAGGGGTATTTTTTTTTGTTTGCTGTATCCTTGCATTGGAGGTTACACCAAAATTTAATGAATTCTGGTACTTTTTAAATGTACCTGTGTATATTAATTTCCTTACAAGAATTATGCCATCACTTAACAATATGAAAGCATATGTAAATAGTAGGCAGATTAGATTTAGATGACTAAAAATGATCAATGAAGCAGGTTGTGGCACTTCAGTCTCATGTACTCAAATTTTACTGAGCACTCCAATCTACATGTTGTCATCATTAGAGTTAATATTTACAGGCTCCAATCAAACTAAACGAGCATGTCCTTAATTTCTGTGATTTTTATGCAGTTGCTCTCTAATTTCTGCTTCTTCACTCATGGCTAGCAGTGGTTTTCTTTGCTACTGAGACATAACCACCCATCCCAGCGAGGTATATTTAGTCCATATCAGCACTATGGAAGAGGTATAAGTACTCTTTACTCTTCCCTAGACTTTCTTGTTCTGTTTTACTTGGAGAAGAATAAATAGAAAGGATTAACAACATAAGCATGCTTATAATCACTAGCAAAACTACACAACAGTCTGAGATATACAACAAAAGCAGAACGTGAGGCGTACGTTTCACCAACAAAAAAAAAGCTGAAGATTAACTGTTGAGATTATTATAAAATACATTTATACCTCACCTATGCTAAACTTTAAGCTATTGAAAATATCTCCTATCATGCTGATCAGAAAAATATACTAATAAATGTAATAGTGTTACCATGCTATATACACACAAATAATCATGCACTGTATCCTTGATACAGCTTGTTGTGTCCCAGTACTGCAACTGGATTCACAAGGGCAGACACTTGCACTGATTACAGACTCCCTCAGCCTGCGTTAAAAACCTCTTAGAGCACTTTGTTTTAGAGCACATTCCAAAAGTAATAAGAACAATTGATGGCAATTACAGCAAATTTTGTAAGATGGTAAAAGAGACAAACAGAGAACATAAAGATAGCAATTTATGGGCCAGATGAGAGTGCAGAACTCCCATTCTGCCACTGTGTCAGGAATGCAATTGATCTCCAGGACAGAAACTCTCATGTCAACCAGCTTATCTCAGCATTTTGTTGACAGCCAGCCCCATGAACAAAAGCTTTGGTGCCCACTTCAGGACAAATCCATCCAGTCATTTTCCCAGCATGGGAGCAGGGGCTTTCTGACAGCCAGTGCTGAAATAGAAACAGAGACTCTCAAATACAAATGCATGAGAGCAGATTCTGACCACTGGAGATGACCAGCACAACCTACAGTTGAAAGGTCCAGGACAATCTGCTAAGGGAGGAGATCTGCTCCCGGGTCTCACAACAGTCCTGTTCTGCCTCTGGAGTCAGCCTGCACCAAAACTCCATGATACTAATATACACTTTTATAATACATACATAGTCTGCATATGCTTAGGGAAACAGGGCTGGTTTTGCACAAGTAGGTAAGTACAAAATCCTCTGAAGCCAGACTTCCAATTACCACACTGCAAATCTGTTTCAGAACTCACTGAGCTAACAAAAAACAGAAAAAGGAGCTCGTTTCCCTCATTCACAAAAATAAGTAGTGGCACGTTGTTCTTTTCAATCAAAAATAATCACTAGTTCCATGTCTTTATTACATTGCTAAATCCAACACTGGTGGCACTTCAAAGATGAGCAGACAGATGAGCACTAAGCACAACACCGGGTAAAACAGGAGCCAAGCACTGACACCTAGCACAGATAATGCTGAGCCCTGCCAAAGGGAGCAGCCAGGGCAAAAATAGCAATAGTCATCATAGCAAATAGCCATCAAAGAGAGACAAGGGATATCTTCACAGCAAGATTTCTGCACAGACGAGATGAAGCAAAGAGATGGCCAAACACAGCCAAAAGCCTGGCAGGAGCTTGTCTCAACTCTGTAGCCATAATGCTCGGGTAAATGTTCCTTCAAGGGATCCTAGACATGCAGGTGGCTTGGGTTTAGGTGGAAGAGATGAAATCGTTACCTCCTTACAGCATTTATCAAGCCTCACCACTGCCAGCGGTGAAAGGGTTCTCTCCAATCACCAGACAAGAATTTCAATTTAGCAACTGAAGGGAAAACACATTTGTTTGAACAGCTATTTGTTCTCCTGAGGGCTGAAAGCCATCTCAAAAGTAGCTTTGTTTAGAGAACAAAACCACTACTATCAGTGGGGATGGAAAGTGCCATGGAATGTACCAATCCTGGAAGAGCATTAACCTGCCTACTTTGTGCTGTGTGCAAGCAGCTCATTAAAATATCACTGATATATTAATCCAACCTTCGTGATGTCTGGATAGTACCTGAGATGATCTCTGAGCGTGGAGATTTGCAGCAAGGAGGGATGGGCCGATGCACCCATGTGATTCAACTGACTTGAAGCAATTGTTTCTTTCCTCTGTTGCCATTTTAAAGGAGAAATATATATATGGGGGGGAAAAAAAGAAAAAAGGAAAAAAGCCAGAGGCCATCTCCTCTGCTCAGCTCAGGCTGCATGCCTATGGCTGACACACCTGGAGCAGCACTCATAGCATCACATCAGAGCAGTCCTGATTTGCTTTTTTTTCCCCCACCCCTCCTGCAGGTGGCTCACGTGACGACTTACATTCTGTTACACATCTCCGCCTATAAATCCATATTAAATATGTATTTCTCATCTTGCGCCGAGGCACGGCCTCCAAGCAGCATCGCCAGGTCGCCATGGCAACCGAGCGGCCGCCGCCGACGTGAGATGGGAAGCAATGAGCGGTCCGCCATCCCCC
>VXAB01013294.1:443303-511751 GCA_013399175.1 Odontophorus gujanensis
CCCCCCCGCTGCCGCTCAGCCGGAAGAATCGCGCCCTAACAAAAGCCCGGCACAGGAGGGTCGGCCTACGTTTGTTTTGGTCCCCCCCACACGTCTTTGTTGTTGTTTACAAGAAGTAATTACAAGAAAACGTCTTGCTCCGGAAAGTGGAAGACGGAGCAAGAAGCCCACTCACCCTGAAAATTACTGGGACGTGAAGGCTTAAACTTGACGCGCTGCTAATTCACACCGTTTAACTGCCCTTTGTAATCCAAGCAGCAGTGTAAATAAGGGAGATAATAAAACCTGATGAGAGATTAATGCCTGGCTGACGTAGTAATTCCTTTTGCAAAGATACGCAATCAGCAGGTTTATGATGTAGAGCGGAGGAGACATTACAGTGCAGTGGGTAATGACGTATGGCACCAACCCTGCACAGCCAAACCAAACCTGGTTTTGATCGAGCTAGAACACACAGAACCAAAAAGCACCAAAACTATGCAGAAGTTCTATGTATTTATTTGTAGCCTGTTCGAGAGATGCAGAGAGCTCTGAAAGCACTCAGGACGCTTCTGAAATAAAATACATTTTCTCAAAGCAATTAAAGTTGGAAAAAAATCAGAATAGGTATTTACATGCTGTGAAACTGTATGAGGTAATCAGAGATAGCTGGGGGAATGAGAACCAGGAGTCGTACAAGGAGGGGAAGGGCTGAGGACAGCAGCCAGCAGCACAACCCATGCCAACACAGACAAGGCTGCAGCCACCATTCTGTGGCCTGCTGGGCCAGAAGGGCTCCAGCCACAGCGAGTCCCTGCTCTGTGCCAGAACCACTGGCACTGAGCAACTGGGAGTGTTGTGAAAAGTTCTGCAACACCTTATAGCAAATGGAAGTGTTTTCCTCTGCAGAATGCTCATCTCCCAGCAGGAGGACACAATCCCACAGGTGAATGACTAGTTCAGAGAGTCTTCCTGTAGAACACAAGGATGTTGAGAGGTTAAATGAGGTGCTGATAGCCAAATGCAGACCTGTACTGTGGGCATCACTGCAGTGAATCCATTTATCAGGGATGTAAGTGCAAAGCGATCTGTTGTCTTTAGCACAGTGCCAGAAGTCCACACAAAACTAAGAGGAATATTTAGAAGTTTCCATATGAGGAGATATTAAACAAAATTCAGATTCATCAAAATCTGGTGGGAGGATCCACATGACTGGAGTGATGAAAGTCTCTAATACACATAGTCAAGAAGAGCAGCATGGCTAGCAAGGGCTGGGGAGAGAAACTGCTATTGCATCAAATTATTCACACATCAGAAATCCAGGCTCTGAAATGGATTAAAGTCCTATCTGACAGCAGCAATCATTAATGTTTGCTGCAGAGCACCACATTAGATCAAAGAGCAGAATTTAACATGTATGATAAAGAGAAGAAAAATACATTATCCAAAGCACATCGATCTGGAGGACATATGCTAGCTATCTTATGCTGTCATTACTAAAATATCTTTAGAGAAAGTGCAAATGATCACAGCCTGACTGCAAGCATTTGCTGTATAACCAACAGCACATTTCCTAAAAAGATACATCTATAGAATTCTTGGTTGTTCCAGAAAAATTTTCATTGCACTTTCACCAGTAACTTAAAAAAGTGGTCATATACACAATGTTTTGCAGAATTCTGAATAGGAAAAGCACTTGCATACAGGGATCCAAATTGTCTAGCAAACTAGAATAAAAGTACAAAGCTAGTATAAGCAGAAGCAATGAAGTATCCTGATGGGAGGATGAGAGTTTTCTGAACACTAGAAAACTCTGAAAAGGGCATATTCATAATCAAGTCAACTTTTCTATGTATGCTAGCATAGCTTCCTTAGTTGTATTAAATATCAAGGAAGTATAGCCAAACGTTTTTACACTTATGTGAAATTAATGATGCTCTTCTTCAATTTCTTGAATAGGTAAGAGATTTAAGAGATTTGCTTATTAATAAAAAGGTTCCAAAAATGAACTATAAAATATCCATATCCCAACTGGGTTCCTTTCCCTTCTCCAAATGAAGAATTTATTTCTAAAAACTGCTGAACTGTCTTTTCCAAGAAATAAATTTACCCTCAGCTCTGAGACACTTCTAAAGAAGAAATATTTTGCCTTTGAAATATACCTCATTGCACCAGATGGTGTGTTTATATGTATTTTTAAATGTTCCTGTGGATGAATACTCCCACATATTCCTTACAATAGCACCTTCATCACTGTTCAAACCATAGAAACATACTTAAGGGCAAACAACTGCAAACTTAGTCATACAGAAATCTAGCAAAGGAGCAGTGAGGAACAAAGAATATTATTCAGCTGGATAGAACTGCTATGCTTTTTAATGTCCCTGGTAGCAATGCTACTGTTTAGTTTTCAATACTTTTACAGGGTCTAGAAACCACATAGAAATCTAGAGTACCACATACATAGATAAATTTTAAAGTTGTACATGTTTATCCAACAAACTGGAAAGAAACTGCCTAGTTAGTTCAATTTTTATTAATGTCTCACACATCCAGTTATTTCAAGAATAAACCTGAAGCAGGTAATTGCTGTGTTCTGGGCCACCCATAACTTCACTACCACATATATGTACTGCTAGATCGTTACTCAGTCACCACTTGCAACACCAGCAACCTTACTGGATTTTTAGGTAGATTACAACATACTGGGAGAAAAACAAGCATGGGCAGACTTGCAGCTGAACCCAGTGAAGCTCAGTTACTTCACATGGGACTGCACTGATGTCTCACCAGAGAATATGGTCCCTAATTTGCTGTTGCATCTTGACCAAGCTCCTTCACTCAAAGAATGGCAAATTTAATATTTTTCTTTTGATTTACCACTACATTTTTTTCTCTCAAGTTTCTATAAATGGAATACCTTGCTTGGACAGTAATTATTCCATTATGTAAGCCCCCACCCCCCCTTAAATTTTTTTCTCCACCATTACTAAGTCTTTGTGTAAGAGCTATTCTGGGATGCATATTTTTACCATAAATTAAGCTTTAAAAATTAAAACTAAACCTCAGGCTGCAACTCCCACAGAAACCTAAAATAATGACCTAAGCTACAGTCAATACTATCTTCTTTCATAGTTAGTTAAGTTGTCAGCATGAAATAATCATTCAATTGAACATGAGTGTTGTCACATCATATGAGACAAAATTGCCCTACAAAACAGAAGAAAATTCTGTGCCAGGAACGCCAGGCTGAAAGTTCTTAGCAATATTATTCAGGACACATAGGAAATGACCATCAAAGAAACACATTCATTGCTTTCAATACCGCTTACCAGTACTTTATCATTTAAGCAGATTATTCATCTCACAGCTTAATACCTTCTAGTCTGCCTCCCAAATACAGATAAATGCATAAAATCCACACAGAGAACTGAGTGCCTAAGCTCTAGCATGTGGAAGTCCATATACTTCTGCTACGTCTACTAGAAGGGGATCAAAAATAGCAATAAAGGAAGAATAAGTCCTGCATTTTTGGTTCTGCAGATGCACATGTTGAGGATGATAGAGAAGCAAGAGTGTCAGGGAGGTGCTGATAGCTTTTCAAATTCTCAATAACTTCTGGTACCTTGAGTGCTGCTATAGTTAATGTAGGAAGGATTAACTGAAAAATAGGAATTATTCATATAAAACTGATACTTAAACTCTTACTCATTTCCTCTCATTTGTAAAAACATATTCCTACAGACCTGCACTAAATAACAAATTAAGAACAGAAAAAATAAAAGGTATCATTACGCATTTTTCTTCTCAGTAACTTCTTGAACCTAAAGACCAGATATAATCCCTAATTTAATCTCTCCTTGTCAGGTTTGTGCTGCAACAGCAGTGCTATTTCAAGGCTCTTGAGGTTTTTTATTTAACTAGCAAAGGATATGGAACAAGACCACATAACAGAGCATGGAACAAGCAAAAGAGCTTTGATATTCTTATTGCTTTAAGAAGGCTACCAAGTAATAATGCTGGTAAAATTATGCAAGGAACATGGCATTCTCCCACAGACACACATTTAATATCTTCTGAGACTTGATGCATTGCATAGAAGAGAAAATGTGAAAAATCTGTCATAAAGTTTCTTTGTAAAAATGTTTCTGGAGATGGTAACTGTTCCATAGAGAAGTTAGGAGCGGATAATTTTTCATGTGTAGCATCAGTATTAAAATGGAAATTAACTTCATAAAAGGCATATAAAACACCCAAACCCCTGTGATTCAGAGTGTGTAGTTCCTCTCGAAGCCCCAGTCCCCGGCCCCTGAGGAGCAGCCCCTGTTTGTGCAGACAACGTTCTGCACGAGCGCAGCCTTTGCCGACACTTCTTTCCCCCTCTGCTTTTTCATCCATATACTAGCATTATGTGGTAGCATTCATACTGCAACATTTCAGGTGGATATTCAATATGCAGCTCTCTCATCTGAACAGAAATACTGAGCGCTATGATCGCAGCTTGGAGCAGAATTTCTATTCAGTTTATTTTTTGACAGTGAGAGAATACATTTTGGTATGGTTTGTCTTCTTCCATTTCCTGAGGATCAGCAAGACACTTCTTGGCTCTTAACAGAAAACTATTCTATGAACAGCGGTGCTGGAAGTCTGAAGACAGCCATGTAAATCTAAACTAAAGACTACGAAACTTTGTTGAAGGTCACTAAGCATCTTTTTTCTGCATGTAAGCTCAAAGGATCCCACAGAAACACCAAAAACAACAATCTCACCACAACTTTCTTAAATACTCCATCCCTGCTCTGAAGCCCTGGGCATAAATGAGGATAGCAACCAAGGAAAACTCAAGTATTGCAAAATTTGATGGCAAGACAGAAACAAGCCAGGGGTATTCTGATATGAACATCGACACAGCAGGAAAGCTTACAATATCTTTTGGAAGGGAAGGGAACAGTAAATGTAGGGAGAAGAAAGGAAGAGGAAGAGGAGTAACAGCAAAGGAAATCACAGCTCTGGAGAAGAAATTGTCAAACTGTGTTAACTAACAGACAAGCATTCAACCCAAGAAAGCTGAACAAACTCTTTAAAATGAATTTACATCCCTGTTGCAGCACTTACTCAAAAGATCTTGTTCTTTTTGGGATGGATGTCCATGTTAATATGACTCCATTTTGCTCATATTTTATTAAATGACTGTATTTAAATTTATTAACAATGTGATTCACAACCCTTGAAAAGTCACTAACAAGAGCTGGAAACTTCCTACATGCAGAAGAGGACCGAGGTAATTATTATTTGCCATAAATATTGAAGAAACTATGAATTATAATGCTATTATGGAGTAGGACTGATGCAAGGAGAAAATATGGCAAGCTGTGGGGACAATATTAATGCAAATAAAGACATTGGACAAATTGAAAAGATGAGCAAATAGAATCACTTTGTAAGAAGACAGATGATAGAACATATAACTGGATATCTGATACATTATTTCATAATTTCTTGAAATCAATAGATGTTGTGAGCATGATATTAATTCAGTACCAGATGCTAAGAGTAGCAAGACAAAAAAAAAACACCGAGGAGAATTTGTTTTCATTTATACTGCAATTGGTGAAAGTGAAGCTTGCACTCTGCAAGACCGAATGCCTAGCCCACTTGATCTCAAGGAAGAGCACAAAGCAAGCAGAGTATCTATGTCCTGCATGAAAGTCTGAAGTTGACAGTCAGTGGTTCATTATTCAAATGAAACTGTTCATTACTAAGCATTAGAAACTAAAATTGTTTCTCAGCGTTGTCATTACCCTGAAATTATTCTCATGCATGTCCATACAAAAAACTGAATTTATGTACAGAAAAACAAGGAAAGAGTTAGGACATGACCATTTTGATTGAACAGGATGCATTTTAACACAAAAAAAATATTTTAATATTGGCTGAAAAAAAAATAGTTCTCTTGACGTAATGCAGTCATCTATTTTACTTTCTTTCCAATATCTCTAAAAGAATAAGGCATAGAGCTGATGCAGGTAGAAAATATGTTGTTGTATTTAAAAGAAATTAAAACATTCACTCAATTTTAATTAGCCTAGTTATTTCTGTACAATCTGCTTCACCCGTGTGTGCATTAAGAGTTTTATATTAATATACATCTGTCATAAACAGTTCAAATCTAAATTGTAGAACAGATTTGCATCCTTTTCAGCTCTTCTCTAAAAAGAGATGAAAAAAGGGAATTATTGATGCATTCAAACAGTGTACGTCTTGCTTTGTAATATAATCCTTAACACCTACACAGCTTATGTTCCTAGCTAGTACAGCTGAAAGAATAAATATGGACCCAGGGTATCTACTTCCAAAGAAGAACTTGTAGGAAGTTCCTTGCAGATTTGCATTTTGTTATTTCGGAACATGACAGTTGAGTTCAAGTTTTAGCTCCTTCAGACACTTAAAGCAGCTGAAATGATTATTGCTGTTTCTGGAGTTCATCTCTTAAGGTCCGATATAGCTACTATACCTGTTAATGCAAATTCCTCTTTCCCTGCAGACTTTCATAAACAAGTCAGGAGCTATTAAGCCAGAATAGAGCATGTTTTCCTCTGGAAATGAAAACACCTGTTGTACTGACTATGTCCATGATGAACATACAAACACAAACTGAGGAGGACCAGAGAGAGTGATGGCACGCATGCTGATGCCCCTTTATTTTGGAGGAGTATGCTTTACTTGTAGAGAATAGTGTGCTTTCAACCCACTTGCAAGCCCTGTCCCTTAAAACAGTACACAATCACAAAACATTTGTAAGACCTAAAGGAGACTCTGGTCAGCAAAGAAAAGAAGCTAAGGCTGTAATTTAACATTTATAAACAGCGTGGCATAAATCACTGGGTGCAGCATTGCTCCAGTATCGGCCACAAGAAATCTTAATCCATACCTTGGATGCTGTTGAGCAGAACTAACCCTCAGGCACAGCGTATCAGGGGATGGCCAGGTTGGGGATGGAAGGAAGGAAAGAAGGAAAATACAGCTAGGTGGTCAACTTCAGTTCAGGATTGGATGTGTCTAAACAAAAGTATTGTTCACTGCGCTCCTCAGGGAGAGCTGCAAGGCTGACTTGCCCACGTTCAATTCCTGCAACTATAAGCTCTGATAAATGAGATGCTTTTCTCCCATGTAAATGGGAGTTCTTTGTAAGCGTATATTCCCAAACATCATGCAGAAAATGCCTACTGGAAGAAAGTCTGTGATTTCATACATTTTAAAGAACCCTTCTAGTTTCCTTCACACATTATAAAACCCTATTTTCCTACGGAAAGAAGCTGAGAGGAATAAGTGATCTATGCAATAAATCTTATTTCCTGTCCTCCGTTATTGTACATTAATTGCTATTCTTTTTAAACTTCCCTTGCACCTTTAAGGCAATACAAGTGCAATAAAACTGTTCTCATGCAACATATGTAGTACTACTATTTTTCCGTTAATCACAAAAATGTATTCTGACTGCAGAACATGCTGCCCATTTTTCAGTAAATAGAAGTTACTGACATTTTTAGAATAATGCCAATGCTTTGACTGCAGTATAGTGCTGCTTCTAAATTGATCAGAAAGCATGCAGTAAAGTGTAATCACAGCAGTGTAATAGGGATGGAGACAGCCTGCATAAAATCTAAAAAACCATTTTGGATGTATTTATGTAAATGGTACTCAAACAAACAGAGGCCATTGCTGATGAGGATAAATATCTACAAACGTATTATTGCTAAAATGTGTATTTGACTAAAGCCAAGTTTTAAAATACAAGAACTATTAGAAGCTTTTGTGATATTGGATTTGCTCACAAAGCTGGTATGATAGATTGTTCAAGTTCATTACTTTGCTTTTCCGGAGCTGCCCTACAGATGATAAAGATGCTTAGAAAGCAAAAAATGACACACATAGCACGAGGTTATACACAGAAAGGGCATTTCTCCCCAGTGGAATTAAATAGTAAGCCCAAGGAAGCAAAAGTGAATGAGCAGCATATGTCATAATGAGTCTTAAAATTTGTGCAGCGTAAATACAGGTGTACTGCAGGGAGCCTGTCCTGTCTGCGTGGCAGCAGTTCAACACTTTTATCTCTTCTCATTGTGTGATGCTTCTTGGCAACTTCACAGTTCAGTGCATTTCACACGCTGCAGAACATCAGAATTGAGGAAAAAAAAAAGACACTTTACACAAAAGAGAAGTCAGATGGTAGACGTACCAAATAAGGGCAAGAAGAGAGAATGATATAAAAATAAGGCTGGCAAAATCACAGGTAAGGAAGAAATGAGAATAAGAGTAGCACGAAACACAAAGAGGCAATGAATAAAAGCCCACCTGTTTAAGGGTACAAGAAACAAGAGTTTTTGACTGGAGAGGCAGAAGGTGGAAGAACAGCAACATGCAGCTTTGCAAATAAAGATGAAACAGAGCAGGTAGGAGTGGAAAGGAACAACAAATCTAGCAGGAGAGGATTCTGTGGCAGTTCTTTGACGTTGGTGCATTCCTGTGCAAATCAGAAGGTGATGAAACAGAGCTCACACAAACCACAGCAGAAATCTCTACACTCTCTTTCTTCCTTCTAAAGACCTCTTCAAAAGACAGACAGTGTTCCTGAGCATTGGTTTTGGTACCTTTGAGAAGAGTGTCACCTAATTCCAGTGGTGAAGCACCACAGTATTCCAAGGATGACCAGCAACCACTACACCCCAGCTCCAACTGGTTGCTCCAACCAAGTTAATACTACAAGCTTTTTTCCTTAGCAGAGCAGTGTCAAGTTTCCTAAAGCTTCTCCCTTTAGAACAGGTACAGTTCTACACTTGTCCCCACCCAGGCCCTGGTGTCATGCTTTTACAGTTTTCTTACATATAAGCACAGGAGATCCTTTACAGGACTTGGAGCCTAGCTTAAAGAATTTCACTGAGCATACTTGACACTCACTTGGCAACTAACCCTTTTCTTCACTCTGAACATAATTTATGAAGAATTCTCCAAAGCAGCATGCAAGATACGTTTCTGAGAAACACTTCTAAAGAGACTAGTCAAGACCTGTATTTTTCTGACACTGTTCTTCATCACTTAACAGCTTCCTGCAGGTTCAGGGTAGAAGAGCCCTTACGCTTCTTACTGCTGCTTCACAAGTTTGTTCTCAATCGATTGCATTCCCCAGTATTACTGCTTCACAGAAGTGATTATCCTGTCTCTTGCAAAGACCATATATTTTGTCTGGGAGATTATTCATTTCTTATCAGTTCCACGTAGAGAGCACTTTTATCAGTCACCTTGTACTGGGATAAAAAATATCTTGTTGGCAGTTGGTCTAGTGGAAGAATTAGAAGAACCACCTCAAAGTGGCAGGTTACTCTGAAGTTTGATCAACTAACACAAATAATACAGACCTAGCTGACTATTTCTGCAAGCTTGTAGCTCCGTGAAGCATACGAATCAAAAGATACAATCCCTTTGAGAAAGGAGGCAGGTAAGAGAATAGTGGAGATTAAAAAAATGTGCCTCTCACTGCTAGAAAAAGACTTTCATTACTTCTTTGTTGCCAGGGATATTTTACAGTTTTCTAGAAATCATTTATATCTCCATACAAGGAAAAATTAGCACTTCGGATTAGATTATATCAAACACAGCTAATGCGTGAGGCTACCTGGTAACGATAAACACTACTGTGACATCACAAAATAAAATTACACTGCTTACATTTACTTCTGTCAATGTAGGCTTTGTTTGATCTACAGTCTACAATAATGCAGTGAGGAGTTAGAACTGAAAAGAGGTTGAAGTCATCTACTCATCAGAAGTCATTTAATAAAAGGTTGCAGCAGTAGCTGGAGGGAAATTCAAATACCAGAAATGAATTCAGGCTCTGCGATCAAACTGCAGTTTCATTGATTAATGTCTGTTAAAATAAACTGCTGGACTGTAGAAGCTCTCATTTACTGCCTTCACCATGTTTCAGTTGCTATGATATCCTTCTAAAGATATGTGGCAATTACTCATTTGGGAGTTGCAGGCAGGCAGAGGACAGAACAAGCAAAAGTTCCTAATTAAAATGGATGATTAACAAATAAGCCAAATTTAATTACTCTTGTGCCCTCATTGTGAAGCTCTCAGAAAACTTTTGCACCCACCAACAGTGAAATTCTTAGTCTTCTCTATTAACACAGTATTTTTTCTGTTCTGTGATTAGACAAAGCTGAGTATTTTCAGCAGATGCATTCTGGGCAGCATTAAATAAAGTGGAGGTAGAGTCCCATTTTGCACAGATGAGCTCAGGGCCCCCTAATGTTCTTCTATTTTAGAGTGCAGAGCACAGGCATCCCTAAACATTTATGAAAGCAGACATTTTCCTTCTCCCTCTCTCTTTTCAACACAATTCCCATTAAACACTATCTAAACCCACTCTGCCCCGTGCTACCCGAGCCCTCCACACACCTACCAGAACATCCAGAAGCAGGAGGCTCTCATCCATCCACTAACCAGCCAAGCTCTGGAGGTCTGCATGATACTCTACTCCCAGCACCACTTAATGCTGCTGGCAACAGGTGGGTGCAAACCAGGCTAGGCAAATCAATGTATTTGTGCACTGACTCATAAGCAGCTACACCTGCACTGACAAGCACAGGCAGAAGATAACAGTGGAGTGCAGGTGGAAGTCACAGTGATGTTTAGACATTAAGAGGTTTATTTCTGGTGATGATGTAAGAGAAAGAGAGAACACAGTTTGCTCCAAAGCTTTTGGTGGAAAAAAAAATCTTTACTTGTAAACAGAGCACTGGAAATCATTGAAAAATAAAATCTCATGGAGGCTGGAAATTAAATATTCTGAAATACAGAGGAGAGGAGCATTGTAATACTACCCAAACATACAGCTTCAGCCATTTCTTGAGCAGTCTTCTCCTGTTTCTAAACCAAAACCAGGTTTCTCGCTAACAGTTGAAAATGACTTGTATTTGACCATATGCTACATCAAGGTGCTCACAACAACAAAACTAGCACTTTTCAGACACAAGATACATATATACACATATATGCAAGGTGCCATAAAAGTGAAAAGAAGTCACTGGAATAATGTGTAATGGGAATAGGGACTGTTTTGGGAAGGACAACTTTATGTCCATTTTCATAAATGTTTAGGAAGAATGCCTACGCTCTAGTACTCTAAAATACAAGTCACTTCCCTGGATGTAACATTATTCTTGCTGTTGCTGGGACCCTGTGAGGACAGAAATGAAAAAACGAAAGTTTCATTAGAACAGGGAATATGGTTAGAAGGAAATAAAAAATAATCAAAAAGAAGACAAAATCTTTAGTTTTGGTATAGGAGATGTTCCTTTCAAGCTAAACATGGCTGAGAAAAATTGTTCATATTCAGCTAAGTCATACAAGGAATTCAGGAGAAGAGATGTCAGGTATTCACAGAAGGGATCAGGATGATCAGGGCTGTCAGTGGGGCAGGAAGACAGACAGGAAATTGCTGCCTCTGGAATACAAGAAATAAATTGAAAATAATAATGCGTAATGATGATTTCCTTGTTCTAATATCCAGTAGATGTGAATTATTGTCCTCCCATAGCTGTCTGAAGGTATTTTGTAGATCTTCCCTAAGGATTTGTAAGGGAGGGTGGAAACAGAGTGGTTGTCCTGAGAGAAATATCGTTTTGGTTTTTTTTCAGCAACTGGATGGGCGAATTCATTTTAATGCACAGGGGTTGTTTATTTTCACTTACAGTTTCCCCGAGGACATTTGGTTGCACTGGATGAAATATGTTGCAGCCTGAGATAGACAGTGAGAGCAAGAGAGAATCCATGAATTTTGATGGTTGTGTTGTAGGAACTATTTCTTAGCAGTGGTTACGGAAACATTTTTGCAAATTTTACACTTGTTGCTCTGGCATGAGATGGCTTCTGGTATGTGTTTGTAACTAGAGGATTTTGCTTCTAATGACAGCTTTAGCAAGTCTACAATGCCTTTGAATTCTAGGAAGAGAAATTCTGGGAAAGTATCACTCAGTGTACAGTACGTCTCACATAGGCTGTTCTGTACGAGTGTTCTCGGACAAACATCCTTTCTTATTGAAAGCTGACATGTGACTTTGTTCACAGCAGATGTGGTGGTGTCCAGCAGCAGGGCTGTACATCAGTGATCCTACATTCTCAGAAGAGCAGCCATCCCCACACCACGTCAAGAGCCCCCATTTTCTCCCACCAGACCCACATTCAATTTTCTGCAGGCAGCTGGAATTCTGCATCACATTTTATAATGTCTCGATTGCCAAGTTTAAGTCTCTTCTGTGAATACTGACCATCAGTTTTCCTAAATTCTATAAGTCAATAACCTGTGGAACCCTCTAGAAAATCAAATACAATAGACCGACCTATGGACATGGAATAACTATTTGAACTACAACAAAGTCATATTCTCAGAGAGCAGCAGGTTATTCAGTACACTTGATAACTGAAGATTCCCATGAAAATAATTTTAAGTAGCAAACACTGGCTTCTAGATTCTCAGTGCATTCTGACAGATTTTAGCCACAGTAGCGACGCTTGCCAAACCAAGACCTCAGTCTTGCTCTGGGTTGTGCTCCAAATAACACAGTGGGATACTGCAGAAGTACAGAGCACAGATCCATGGGATTGGGCCCCCTCTGGAGTAAACAGCAACCTGAGTGGCTGTAAGACAATGGACGGAGATAGACAATAGCAGAAAGTCTTGTCCACCATCAGCCCTGTTGGTAGAGGAATGATAAGAAAGGGGATGGAGGCTCTCATACCAATGCACAACAGTGAAATTCTAATCTTGCTACTGATAATGGAAGTTTCACTGCTGATTTTAATGGAGCTGGCATTTCACAGAAAGAATATGGTTTCTTTCTCCATACTATTCATAAGAAAAAAAAACCCTACTTTATTCAGTGTAACACTGATGTGAGAAATGATATAAGAAAACAATGACACTGAATAACAGTGAAATGATGTATATCACTTCAGTTATATCTACACATCATAATGTGTTTTATAACAATTTGTTAGAGCAGCATCTGTTATGAATTTACTAAAACAATTTGAATATGCTTTTCAGTGAGCTGAAGAAACAGGCTCCACCTATTAATCATGAAATATGTATTTATGAATAATTTATAAATGGTACCTTTATTCAAAGTGCTGCCAATTAACTAAACAGACACTGCATTCATAATTACGGCTGTCATCTCTAAACTTTCAACCTTTATCAAGATTTCAAACACAGAGGCAGAGAAAATGAATGAAAAGTAAATTCTTAGCATAGCAGCTTCACTGACATTGACGTTCTCTGGCATGCCCAACATTCCTCAGAAAAAGCAATTCTGAACTCTTTCATGTAAAATATATATATATTTCTATTTCACACCCCACAGCTTTTTAAAGACAATCATAACTGCATGCTGTAAATACAGCAAAATAAAAATAGGTATTGTGTATCTACAAAAGAAGTAAAGCAAGGCTAACAATAGTCCTACAGAACAAGGACTATATCCCGTAGCTTGGTGTTTCTACAGATTTCTTTTTCTGCAAGTCAGGTAGAAAGCTGTAATTTTTTTTTCCTGAGGCCTTGCCCTCTTCCTGTCTTCCAACAGCAAAACAAACTGTGCAATTACAGGCACTACACTGTCTTCCAGTCCCACTCACCATAGCAAGATGTTTACTTCGAAACCCATGTAGAAACATTTGTACAAAGAGACAGAAATGCAGGAAGCCTGTCTTGCCTAGTTGTTTTTTTGTTTTGTTTTGTTTTTAATTAAAATGATAAATAATTGCAAGCAGCCACATTAATTCCAGAGTAAAACTGCAACTGTAAATCACAAAGGGTCACATTTAATGGTGGCATAAACAGAAGTCAAAATCATCTGCATACATTTTTAATGTAAATTGGTGTTATTTGCATGTCCAGAAAGAAGAAAGGATGGTAGCAAATAAAAAGGGCAATCAACTGTCTCGCCTTAAAGCCTCATGTTNAAGAAAGGGGATGGAGGCTCTCATACCAATGCACAACAGTGAAATTCTAATCTTGCTACTGATAATGGAAGTTTCACTGCTGATTTTAATGGAGCTGGCATTTCACAGAAAGAATATGGTTTCTTTCTCCATACTATTCATAAGAAAAAAAAACCCTACTTTATTCAGTGTAACACTGATGTGAGAAATGATATAAGAAAACAATGACACTGAATAACAGTGAAATGATGTATATCACTTCAGTTATATCTACACATCATAATGTGTTTTATAACAATTTGTTAGAGCAGCATCTGTTATGAATTTACTAAAACAATTTGAATATGCTTTTCAGTGAGCTGAAGAAACAGGCTCCACCTATTAATCATGAAATATGTATTTATGAATAATTTATAAATGGTACCTTTATTCAAAGTGCTGCCAATTAACTAAACAGACACTGCATTCATAATTACGGCTGTCATCTCTAAACTTTCAACCTTTATCAAGATTTCAAACACAGAGGCAGAGAAAATGAATGAAAAGTAAATTCTTAGCATAGCAGCTTCACTGACATTGACGTTCTCTGGCATGCCCAACATTCCTCAGAAAAAGCAATTCTGAACTCTTTCATGTAAAATATATATATATTTCTATTTCACACCCCACAGCTTTTTAAAGACAATCATAACTGCATGCTGTAAATACAGCAAAATAAAAATAGGTATTGTGTATCTACAAAAGAAGTAAAGCAAGGCTAACAATAGTCCTACAGAACAAGGACTATATCCCGTAGCTTGGTGTTTCTACAGATTTCTTTTTCTGCAAGTCAGGTAGAAAGCTGTAATTTTTTTTTCCTGAGGCCTTGCCCTCTTCCTGTCTTCCAACAGCAAAACAAACTGTGCAATTACAGGCACTACACTGTCTTCCAGTCCCACTCACCATAGCAAGATGTTTACTTCGAAACCCATGTAGAAACATTTGTACAAAGAGACAGAAATGCAGGAAGCCTGTCTTGCCTAGTTGTTTTTTTGTTTTGTTTTGTTTTTAATTAAAATGATAAATAATTGCAAGCAGCCACATTAATTCCAGAGTAAAACTGCAACTGTAAATCACAAAGGGTCACATTTAATGGTGGCATAAACAGAAGTCAAAATCATCTGCATACATTTTTAATGTAAATTGGTGTTATTTGCATGTCCAGAAAGAAGAAAGGATGGTAGCAAATAAAAAGGGCAATCAACTGTCTCGCCTTAAAGCCTCATGTTGGTTTCCTTCCCCTTCTGCAGAAGAGCCCTCTGGCCTCTCAGCATGGCAGCTGAGCTAACACTGACTGCCTGATGCGCGAGATGCAGCTGTGATATTTAGCTAATTGAAAAACATCCTCCGAAGCGCATTAGTAAATTGTGGAAAGATTGGGCTGCATCAAGGTTTTGTTCACAGAACCCCTGAATTTGGCCCCAGATACTTTCAGGGGTTTTTTTGGCCATGTTGGTGTGGCAACACTGCAAATTTGACATTTGTTTTATACTCCAGACTTCGTCCTTTGTTTCTTTGGCTGAGTGTGGAACTTCTCCTGTTCCAAAGCATTCACCAAACACACACAGATCAATAGCATTCACTTTGAAAGTATGTTTGTGGCAATGTTTTCCTGTTTTTTCAACTTCTATTAATGTATAGGGGAGGGTGTTGTCATGTGTTTGTATTCCTATAAAATGTTGTCGTGCAACATTGCAGTTTTATGTACCAGAATGTGTATGTGCATTAGTGACCGTGTGTGTAGGATTCATATATATGAATTAATTCATATCCAAAACAAAAGGAAATGTTTACATCCCATACATAGTGAGAGACAGTGGTTACACTTGGGGATAAAGGGAATGCAATTGTGGCATGTATTACTGTTCTCACACTAAAGAACAATTGGAAAAAAAGAGAGCAGAGAGCCACCAGCAAGAGCACCCAAAGGAACAACAAATTCCTGAGAACATGAAAAGAAGCCAGAACAGACGATGCATCTACCTCATCTTATAATGCAACCATCACCAGATCTTTAGAGGAAAGATACAAATGAGAACTCAGTGAACTTGTAGATGGGTAATTGCAAATCTCTGTAACTATCCTGGTTACCAGGGAGTTTTTCATCTGTTTGTGCTAAAGTACATTGTTTTTTCAAACCAAGGCAAAATTGTAGAGAAACTATTAGGGAGTAGATTAAGATAATATTTTTAAGTATGTAATAAGAACAAGGAACATCTCTGATTTTATGTCTTATAACACCACTCAAACTGCTTCAATTAAATTTCCCGTGGTGCCTCCAGACTATGGAGGTAATGCATTTTCATGGGGCCTTCAGCTGCCGGTGTGACACCCGTGACACACAGGGATTTAATGCAGCTGCCAGGGTTTTGTCTAGCAGGAAGAACAATCCCTCACAGGCACTTCCAAGCTCACAACTGAACGTCACCACCAGTGGAGCACATTACTGTATCATAGGAATTATGATAATTATTGACTTGATAATGGTTGAAAAATATTTCCAAGTGGCTGCTTCATAACTTGGAATTTTAAAAGAATTTAAATCATTTTCTATGTAGACACAAGCAGTAAGAGGAAATCTTCCAAGAAAACAGATTAAAAATCCTTCCTCTGATTCATTTGTACTTTAAATAGCTGAAATTAACAGATGCTGGGACTCCGAGCATTTTTCCCTTAGATCTTTAGTCATGCAACAGAGGCAAGCCAAATAAGTGAACTAGGTTGAACCTTCACCAAACTAAAGTTAGAAACAGGCTGGAGGCTACAATCATGTCCGCTGTCCCTATCAGCGTGCAGCTGATGGATGTGCTGAACTGATGGCATATGAAAACAGAACAAAACAAGATCTCACATTCATTCTTAAAATCTCTTTACTAAACAGAATAGGTGTTCTGTTCCCATCGGTGAAATCCTCACCAGCAGCAGTAACGCTGCTCACCCAGAAGGACAGAGATCTGGACAGAGATGCCCTTAGGTATCAGGACGAGCTGCAGTGCTGATGCAGGGTGCAGTGGGCAGAGAGGAGCACTATTTCCAAACAAGAGTACCATCAAAATACCACCAGAAACAGCCTAGAAGGGGGGAATCTGTAAAGGTGCAAATGTGATGGAAATGCAAGAAGGCTTAGCAAATCTTTTGTAATTTCTTAAAGGGATGAGTACATCACCTATGTGTTAAGTACACTCCTGCTCCTTTACTGAGCTGCCAACTGCTCCAGGACTGCTGTCCCTCTGCTCTCGTCTTGTGCATTGCTTCTTGTTGCACTATTACACTCTTCAATATATTACTGTCTCCTTATTTTATTTCCTCTGTTGTTTTTTTCCTCTCTTCTTTGTCTGTTCAGTTCTATCACAGACAGAGCAACCATATGAAAAGCTCTAAGCCACTTCCTGCCGTCACTTTCATGCCTGTCTATCTATTTGTATTACTTTCTGCATCTTGAATGGCTTGAACTGCAGAGATGGATAAAATTAATGAAAAAAATGAGAAATTAACAAGGAAGAGAAATGCCAATGCTTTTTTTCACTCATGGAAATACTTCGGTGACTGTTTTCCCTGCAATCCATCAATAGTGCCTTTCTGCAACTTCCTGACATTGAAGGATTAAGACACAGTGATCCAGATGATGCTGAATATGATGCTGAAAACAAAATATGCAGAGTGAAACGACAGTTCTAGTGCTGACAGATGGCACAAATCTTTGCATTTGGGATGATATTTTTTCCTGAAATACATACAGTTTTTTACTTAAGACAACTAATAAGCCAAAGAATGCATTGTTTAAACAGAAATGTTTGCATATAAAGAGAAAGAATACAAAGTAATGAAGTTTTGTTTCTGTGATTGATATATTTTGTACGACTACCCAGACCTCTCTGGGGCTGTCATGTTGCCCCTAGTCAGCAAGGACAATGACATCCTGAAGTTATCATTTCTCACTCTTTTCACTGAATGCCATTCTCAGGTAGAAGGGCAATTAAGTGATTAAACAGGAAGAGCACTGAGCTGTCACGGGAAAATTAATATTTCCAAATTAACTTTAGACAAAGGATGCGTAAAATGTAAGTTGTGTTGATGAAAACAAGCAGTTTCTCAATAATAAATATGTAAATCAAGCCATTGATCTATCAGGTATTGTGACAGTCTAATGTCTCAGAAAAACTCGCTGTGATTCCAGGCCACATCTGTGCAATGATGAATACATGCGGTAGCAGATCAAGATGGTAAATGCACAACTGAGTACTTGGAATGCTAAAAAAGAACCTTTTATCAGGTAATTTTTAATATAAACAGCTTCTAAATGCTAGAGCCTTATCTGTCACTGTTAATTAAACCTGTACTTTGTCAACATACAATAATCCATTTATTACAGTAAAAGCCACTACATTTCAAACCACTCACAAATTACAAACCATAATTGCTAGGATTATTTATTTCCAAGTGCAGGCAGCAAAGCCACCTTAAGATTCAACAATGGTGAGATAATTTTGGAGTGTAACCATAGCTCGATCTCACAGTTCATTGGCTTTAGTATTGGCAGCAGACATGCTGTAATTTTTCATTTCCTAATTAGATTTAGCCATTAATTTAACTATTCTATCATATTGGTGGGATAAAACAACCCTATTTGTTTTCCTCGTTGTTTTTACTAAGTACTGAATGCTTGATAAATGCAGTAAATGAGAGCATAAAACACAAGGACATGAACACACAAAACGACCTCACCACATCCACTCTGCCCATGGAACTTCCTAATTTTTAGCACCTGACTTCTAAACCAATGGCTCCATAAGAAATACCTTCTGGGAGCACACGTGGGGAAATAGGCACTCAAGGAGGGATTCACAACAGCTAACAGTTAAAAGCGGATCAGGAATGCTGGAGAGATGGGAGTGCCATAAACCCACTTCCCTGTAAGGATCAGGTGCCTCACCTGAGCCTGCCATATCCTCTAGGAGTTCACAGTACAGCACCCTCTGCTCTGGGGAGCTGATGGGTGCAGGCATTTGGAGGTGCTCCCTGTGTCATTATGATTCTTCTCTGCTATCTGCTGCCATTCCCATTAACAGATTGTGTGAATGTTTCAGGACCAGCTCAACAAGTCAGGTTAGTTTAAATCACCTTTAATGCTGGTTCAAACTCACCTGCCTGACCCTAGATCAACAAGCAATAAGAACAACTGCCTGGAGGCAGTGATTGCTTGCAGAGAAAGGGTAGCAACACGGAAGGGCAGTGTAGTGGTTACCTCTCTACCTGCTGCAGCCAGTCCCCAAATAATCCTTTTCCACTAGAGTTTTTAAAGAAGTGGAAATGACTGAGGATCATTCCCATAAAAGCGTTATGGAAGGAAGCGATACAAGTCGATTCCTTTCTGTACACTGCTGAGAAAAACAGGTAACCGTGCCATATCATTCTTGCATGGCAGTGTTCAATCTCATGACTTTTGCCCACTCCTGTAATGCTCCAACCATCTGCTCTCAGCCACGAGCGCTCTCTGCCCTCTGCAACCATCCCAAATGCTCAGATTAACTGGAGCCAAAGAGGTGTGCAGGCTGGGGTAAAGCAGCTATTTACAACAAGCAAGAGAGAGGGGTTTGTGTGCCAATCCCTCTCCTGGGGACTGCTCGTGGGGGATCTTACCTAATGGTCGTTTCATCCATATGTGAGTGAAGAACTCAACCTAGATCTCTGCTGACCCAGGCAGCAGCCTCAGTGACTGAGCTGCAGACAGACTGTCTGTTCAGCCCAGGAAGCTTGAGGGTTTGGGTTTTTGTTTTTGTTTTTTTTTTTTTTCAGAATGACAGAGATTTAACCAGAATGGACAGTGCCTCCATGCTGAATACCTCAGGCATTCCAATGGGAAATGGAAGGTAAGAATATGATCTCCCTGAGGCTGCGATCCCAGAGTTTTAGTCCTGCAAGCCTGAATGAGTACTCTATCTACTAAAATACTGTATGAACATCAGAAGCCCTAATTCAGCCATTATACTGTGGGAAATCATCACATCAACCATGCTTTAGCTGGATAAGACTGCTCAGGAGGTGTAAGCAAAGCACTGCTGCTATTTTGAAGATACCAAGGAGCTTTGTATTTGAGATGAATCTGTCACATGCATAAAGCAGCTTTTTAGGAAGACAGGTACTTTACTGGAACAAGTATGAGCCCATTTGGGCTGTGAAAGGGATTTTAAAGTCCACTGCTACACACTGATGTACATTTTGTAGAGTCTCTACTTCACATAGCTGAACCCCATATTTTTCCAAAGAGTTACTGCTGTGGTATTTTAATGTTCCTTGTCTTCCAGAGAAAGTCCTAACTTAATGAAAGTGTTTTTAAATCGATGTCAGTAACAGGGTAAACAACAGGAAATAACAGGGTAAATCTTCCATCAAGTCTAACAAGTGAACAACCCCCTTTAGAGTTGTTTCATAATTCACTCCCACATGCATTTGTACTGTTCTGTCTCTGGGATGACACCACACCTAAATAAAAATTTACTCAAGGATTGGTGAGCATTAGGGTATCATTAGATCATTATCTGGATAACTAACGTAGGATTATCAATTGAAAATTCAAGAATTGGATTTCATACAAGAAAGAAAAGTGTTTTATGTTTTTTCCTGATCTTTTGGAGCTACGAAGTGCACATTCTGCAGCATGGGCAGACACCTTTAGCAACCCATGGGAAATAGGTTTAGAAGCACGAAATGCAGATCTGAAAAGAAGATAGGAAATCATCCATCCTGTAAATCCATCTTGTGGTGACTTCTTGGTCATATTTATTCTTCCCTATTGAGCATCGGGCCAAGAATCTCACTCTAAAATCAGTGAGATGTACAAATGAGCAAGGTGAGACTTGTTATTTATGCCAAGTGAGCCAACGACCTGGCTCTGCAGCTACGAGCAACAGATCTGTTCTGTGTTACTGGCATGCAGTCCATCAGTTTCGTGCAAAACTTCAGCTTATGCTAACAGGCAGATTTGTTAAACCTGAAAAAACACGAGGGGTTGCTCCAGACACCTCAAAACACAGCACATGACCCTCACGACAGATAAGCAGATCTTTCTTCTACGTGAACAAGCACCAGAAGGCTAATTAATCCTTAACCATGACTGTAAGTCACTCAACCAAAAAGCAAGGTCAAACCAGGAGTTTGTAAATCAAGGAACATTGCGAGCCTTTACATCTTCTGTTTTCAAAGATACAGGTGAAGCATCCTACAGACTGTTATAGCATGTGCCACCAGAAAAAATATATCCTGAACTACATATTACAAAACCAAATGTTTTTCCATTTGTTAATTATTTTCCTATTAAAAGTTAGAGGTTCTATATCTATTATTGTCATAAGAAAAGAAAAGAAGAATCTAAAGAAAAAAAAAAAAAAGGAAAAAAAAACAATACTCTGTGATTTTAGAGGATACACTTCCACTGCCACTAATTGCTCTCTGAATCTGAATTGGTAAAACCATAAGATTATCAACAAGACTCAATACAGGTAGAACAATAAAAACTAATTATTTCTCACAATGCAGACCATTCAATTTAAAATAGAGGAAAGCTAGGAGCAATAAAGCCTATGCCATTAACAATTAGTCTTCTGCACACATGATTAGACTCACAGAGATAAAGAAGCCTCTGCATTTAATGACGAATCCCATATTTCTGGCTGGGCTCAATATTCTCTGCTAATTATGTTGAAAGACCTTGTGCTACTTGAAAGTACTTAGACTACAAAATATGACACTGTCTCCATAGATTCACTGTTAGCACTTAACATTTAATATTGGGTACTAAACTACACTGTGAATTAATATCAGCATTTAGGGTTATTTCTTTTGTTTTATTTTTTGAAGAAAGTAATTCTGGAGAGCTTGAGGACAGTGTTTTATGAGCTCTTTGCTATTTAGAAGCCCTTAAATATGAGCTGGATGCAGATGCTACCTTGAATTAAAATTCAACAGAACATGTCACTGAGCAAACTTGGGACAGCCGAACCAGGTGCTTCAAGAGGATGCACTACGTACCCAGCAAGGGCTGGTTCTTAGCAAAACCAAGAACAAGTAGGATTATACTCCTTACGTGTGATCAGAAGAGAGAAAAATATCATTTGATCTTAACTTACATAATGTACTAATGCTAGCAAAAAGTCTATAACTGAAATACATCTATCGAGCTAATGAGCACTACAGGGAAGAAAAAAACCTTAACCTCTGAAAAAGAAATTTGCAATAGCTAATTTACAATATTTACAATAACGAAAAAGGTTTATCACTTGCACGATGCCTAAGCTCTTTTCAGTATAGTCAACTGTGTATTTTCTACAGATTGTTACACAATTGATAACAGAGATTTGTTTCCTGACATGTAAAGAATACTCTCACACAGTGCTCTGTGTGCATGTGTTAAGAGCTTTCTGAAATATGTAACAGCTCTTTGGAACAATGCTCTTGGTTTGATGTATGCACAAACTACACACATATGTGCATATACACCCATGAATACATAGCCCAGTAAGCTCTCTTCGTGTTATCCCTATTACAGATGAGGAGAAGTTTATGTGATTTTTGGATGGCTGGACCTGGTTTCTAATCTGCAAAAGCAGAGGAATTTGCTCACAACTAACAGATCATTTCACACAATGCCGTGTGGGTGAGAACACGTGCAAAGCACTGCTAAAACACTGCACACAGGGGCAGGATTATTTTTACCAGCTCTACCACAAAATTTGACACTCTCCAACTGCAAGCAACATCAGACATAGGAATAATTTAATCAAAATGAATCATCATGTTTTGGGAATCTGTTTTTATGTACTCCCTATACGAAATTATTGCAGAGACAAAGAAACGGATTTTGATAAATCAGATTAGGAAAAAAAGTAATTACAACGGCTAGATAAATTACCACGGCTTCTCGTTATCACCAATTAAGGTGTACAGTTACTCATGTGTGGAAATGAATTTGATTGACTCATCGGTGATTGTGCAACCCAAGCAGGAGAGGCTGTGCCGGTCCATGAAGCAGTTGGCCGTGCTGCAGCAATGCACTGCATGTACCATGCAGGGATCTGCTGGGCCTGTTTCTTGAGCACCGGGTGTGCTCCTTTGAAAATCAGTCCATAAACATAAGTGTGGGTGCTAGGCAGTACAGCACGACATCTACGTGCTGATATGCCCAATATACATAAGCACTAATATCTGCATTTTCCAAGAACATCTTCTATTTAGCTGCTGTGGAGTTCATTCAAGGCTGCAATCTACTTTATATTTCCATTGAGACAAGTATTTTAGTTTGTACTTTCTCTCAGAAATGCAATTAAAACCTGTATAAGGCTGCAGCTTACACAACCCATGATACATTTCAATCTGTAGGTTTTACTGAATTTCATATGACAAAAACATTTTAAGAAGTTTTGTAATCTGCATCAAAACACCAAATTAATAGTAGGTAGATTCTCAACATCAAACTCCATAGCCCTGGTAAGCCTAGCAGGTCAAGTCCTGGTGTGAACTCAGAATTACTGGGGATAGTTTCCTGCTGGAAAACCAAGCAGGAATGATTGCAGCAAACTAATTTGACATTCAAGAGAAGAATTCTAATGGTCATTACTGATTTCTGACAGTGCGATGTAGAAATCTCAAGCACATTAATTAAATTCAGCATTAGCCCTACACCAAATCTAAAAACTAGACCAGCTGTTGTGTAAAAGTATTACTGGAATTGTCGTCTGAGCAGGTGTCAACAGGAAACTCTCGTGCTCACAGACCTCAGCTGCCAGATTGCCATATGACCTACTCCATGTTATCATCAACCGTGTACATGACAAGATAAGACAGACACACAGATCTTCATTCTGATGGTATGAATTCATTGCCAGCAGCACATCCACTCAGCTCACATCCTTAAAGATACATTAAACAAAACTTATGTTGTGTTATGGCACAAACAAGATGGTAATCCTTGTTTATCAACACTAATTCACTACCTTTGCCTTGCTTACAAGTACCTCACATGAGAATCTGACAAACTGACTTTAAATTGATGGAAGTAAAAGAAGAACCCAGTCAAATTTCTTTATTGTCAAAGTTAGAGGACACCAATGACAAACAATTCTCAACTCAATTCTCAATTCTCAACTAGACTACTTTCTCTTTGCTCTGGGTGTATTTAATTTTTCTTTTTTTTCCACAGCAGCTGTGTCCTTCCTCGTTCCATTTAATACACTGGTCATTCTTATCACAATATAAAGTAAAACTACCCGTCACCAAACCTTCGCATTGATCATTTAGCATGCTTTTGAATGAGGATTTGTTTTGCAACCCAACAAGCATTTCATTGCTTCATTACAGCTACGAATTAGAGCCTGGCCACATATCTCACCCATTCCTGTTCTGCATACACAATATTGTGCAGTAAAACACAAACTGAAAGTATGAATATGTGCATTTTCCAATACGAGTCAAAATCATAATGAGTCATTATCCCTCATAAGAAACTAGATGGCTCAGCTCATGCACACACACGCACTCCCTTCTGAGCAACGGACCCAAAGGGACACAACCCAAAGAGGACCTCACACTCAGATTTACACAAGTTGTGTACTGACACACTTAAATAAATCTCAAAGAAAATGTCATTGCTCTCAACCTTCTCAGCACCTTTCCTAGCCCCTGGTGTCCAAATTGTTTTCAGTCAGTTCAGCACATCTCTAGTGTATAATTTGTTTTATTCAGTGGAATTTCCTGTCATGTCTTGTCACATCAGTCCCAGAATGGCTCACTGCCTTTAAGAGATACACAGCAGTCTATAGCGAGGGGAAAATGTCAGAGAACACCACAGTCACAGCTGACTCGATGCGAAGGAAAACATTCATATGGAATAGCTTTTTCTGAACCCTAGAAAAACACAAACTTCAAGAGATGTAGAGATCATTCTGTGTTGCAATGGAGAATGAAATTGTAGAGCAAAAGTTCTTTACATCAAAATAGAAAGCAAAAGGCATTTTATGTACATCCCATTGAAGTGAAATGGAGAAACCTCCAGTGCAACTGTCTCAGACTCACATTTAATGCAAAAGTCATTGTGCATGCTGAGATTTCAGCTTGCCTTCAGATCAGCATAAGAGAAAAAGGTAAATCCCGTGTCAAGTTGTACTCGTGTCATCTGCATTTCTGCATTCCAGTGTAACCTGCTTCCTCTGGGGTATCTCACATTTCAGGCTCATAGCAGTGCTCAATTTGTTGAACAACTTAACAATCAGCTGGGGAAATATATTCTATTTCCTCAGAAATTATGAAATCATTTCTTCAAAGTGGAAAAAAAAAACCAAAAAAAAAAACAGTCTCGAGTCTGTAACAGCAACGGAGCCTAATGACCTGAGTTTATCCAGGTAACAAACTGCAGCTTTACACCACAGAATTGATTGGGTGAAGGTCTGTGGACAGAAAATCAAACTGGATTATGATGTTTCCTTCTGATGTTTTACAGTATGAATCTGTGGTTCAGCCCTCAGCTTTAGTTTTCCCACTGTTTGTCTGAAAGTGAGTTATATTTTTATTAACACTACTGGTTCATGTATTCCCTTCTAGTTGACAAACCTCTTTCAGCAACTCTCTAATTTCAACAAGTTTTCCAAAAATTAATCTGTTCCTGACTTTGATAAGTCTGTGCAATGCTGAGTCAAATATACACGTGCTGCTAATTCACTTTCATTTGGACAAAGGAGCATTTGGTCCAGAATTTAATGATAAAAAGGCCAATTAAATGTGTGAGTTCTGACACAGGCAGCCAGCTTGTGACAAACCTCACAATAAACTTTAGCCATTATTTAAGGGACAGAAAAAAGAATCATACTCTGCATTCTCACAGACTCGTGGAATTGGACACAGGACAGTACAGTGGGCTTGGGAGTTCACACAGGGAAAGAGAAATGAAAGATTCAGAGGTAGAGTCTTGCACGGTGTGCCATACACACACTGGGGTCCCCCCTGCTTTGGGGAGACCTGGGTGCCCCCAGAGAACCTGCAGCTGGCAAGGGGACACTGAGATTAGGACAATGAATGCAGAGGTTTTTATGCCCCTGTGAGAGAAATTAAGTACCCAGCAGAGGAAAGTGAGGCAGAGATTCCAAAAAGACTGTAAAGGCAAAAGCAGATGTGATTTGGCAAGCCTGACCACGGAAAGGAAGGAAAGATTTGAGCACAATGTGAGGTTGAGAACAGTGTTATAAACCTGCTTCGAAATGCTGACCTCAGTGCTGTGTCACATTCTTCCATTGGTTGAAATACAGCACCGGCGTTCAAGAAGTCCCCATTTTCCCAATTAGAAGCCCAAGGCTGTAAAAAATGCTTGTTAGGAAAATGTAGGGAAGTGTCACGATGTGGTAAAGGATAACAAGCTCAGTCTCATCGAGTCTTAGAAGGGTTTTTAAAATTATTCACAAACGTTCTGGCAAAGCACAAGTACAGCACCCTGGGATTCCCATGCAGGATTCCGTTTCCAAACAGCCGTGCAGCTGGGTTAGGTTTTTATCAGGATCCATCTTACAAGGCACCAGTTAACCTCCTGTGGGCATACACATTTCCGAATGAAACACACGCCGCATCAGCCGGCTCATGACATGATCATTTGGCAGTTTTTGTAAGAGATCAAAAGAGGAGGGAGAAAAACAACAACAAAATCAAGCTCCCTGCCTCCACCCCAGGCATCTGAACACAACCTGGTCTTGGACGCTGTCCCAACGAAGGGCATATGCCAGGGGAGCTTGGAGCTCTGCAAGTGCGATCCAGCAGGGCAGAATCATCCCAGATTTACATCTCACTAATTTCCGCTTTAAAGCGAGGTGATGCAGAAATCCCTCTGCCTCAAGGACCTCAAGGAGGCTGCAGCAGGGCACAAGTCTGCATCCCTTTGCTTTAACTAACAGGAACATCTTCTTGGTGGCCTCTGCAGGTTTTGGGCATCCTGCTGGAAGCTGCTTCTGAACTCGGACAGCAGCAGCGGTGCGGCGAGCTTCCCCTGCTGGGACAGCATCTGCATTCCATTTCTGTAGGATGATTGCTTCTGAGCTGTTCTAATTGAAAAAAACAAAAATCATATTCTCTGCTCGTTTCTGTGAAATGTCAGTAACTCTCGCCTGTCAGGTTCACCCGACCTGGGAATATGCTATGCTTGCATATTACAAAATATTGAGTGAGTGTGTCAACACAGCTTACTAATTTAGCTGTTTCTGTCCTCCTATCTCTGTGCAGCTCTTTTGGCTGCCTGTTGCAATTAGTAACTGTCAAGCGTGTCACTTCGTCTATATCTAGTGCTACATTAACAGCAGCTTATCTGAGTCGATTTGAGATCAAGAAGATGATCAGAGATCCCACACATTATCTTTTCTTGCATGCATTCTGGAAGCTTCTTACCCTGCTCGGGTAAAAGGACGACCCTTCAGGTGATCTAATAATGACAGCTGACATGTTTGTTAAATCTGCTGGCACCAAGCTGCACGATAGATGATTCAAATGGCAACACAACTTCATATTGGGCATTAATTCTCCATTACTATGCATCACTCTGTAGATTCTTGGCAGTTTGTCCAAAACTTGCCTTCAGAATATATAAAAAAAATCCATCTATAGAATAGAATAGTCGGGCAATAGAACTAATGGGGAAAGGCTGTCTTTGTAATGTTGTTTATATATTGCTTTCATGTTCATTTTTTTATAGGTGTCTTATATTGGAAAACAGAAGTGGAATGACTGTAAGAAAGCTTCATAAAAATAGCTGGCATTTCATTTTTTCCTATGCCAATTTCTTTCAAAGACTGGAACACCAGAGAGTACTGTTTGTCAAAAATGATTGCGACAAATAATTTTTATACTAAAAATTTCATCTCTCCAATTTACTTAAAGAAAGAAGCTCTCAAAATATTTGGTGCAAAATAGCAGAGCCCCGACTTCCCAAGGTCTGCTCTTAATTGTACATCACATGACCAACGGGACAGCTGCAGGAAACTGCATTATGAAAATGAAGGATTGAAGTTCATATGAGCATCTGAAGGGTACATTCCTTCCACATGGATCCTTAAAGTCTAGCTTCCACAGAGAGCTAATGGTCTGTGAGTAAATTAGTGCCATGAACATCTTTTACATCATATTACCCCAGGGAGACCTTAGACCTACTAACTTCAGCACATGAAAGATGTATTAAATGTGTTCTGACCATTGACTGTCAGGTTTATGCTTGTCAAAACTGCCTCAGACAACAAAAAATTATAGACAATGTTTTGATCCTGATGATGCTTATGCAGAAATTGATGTTACTTAATCTTCGTGTCTTTGAGAAATGCAACTCATAGCAAGAGCATCCATTCACATCCCTAAGTCAAAGAGAATATATATATTTTTTAATATTTATTTTGTGTTCCTAATTATTCAACACTCTTTCTATGCTATAGCGAGGAACTCTTTACTCTCAGGGTATTGTCTGCCATAATCCAAGCACTTTATCACTCATTTACCCTTTTTTGTGGACTGGGTTATATTTTTCAATGAGTGATGGTGAAGAATTACTGGGAGGTTTTCCATTGAATTTTCTGGTACTGATAATTTTATAGCGTAGGTATTGTACCTTCTGTTTCTGAAGCATCCACTACAGTTGTAAAGGGAAAGTAAGAGGGAATACAAGATGGGAAGAACAAAACAAGAGGAGCTATGGGAAGTGAAGAAAGAGAGGAAGAAACAGGCAGTGCATTGTCTGGAGAGAAAAAATAATGTCAGATTTCTTTTATGTTGAGCAAGCTATGGGAGGCAACACGCACACAGCAAAAAAAGCTGAAGATTTGAATGTAACTTTGTAAGACTGAGCACTAAACCACTGCTGAAAGCGAAGTATTCTGTGAGGAAAACAAATGCCTTTCATCTCTTTTGCATCATGTTGAGAAAAAGTGGAAACAAACAAACAGAAAACCACCATCTACAACAGCACAAATACCATAAAACATCTTCCATTGGCTGTGGGCACAGCATGCTTAATCTGTCCGAGAAACCTGGGCTTGAAGGTAACCCCAGGTCTCAGTGTCACCCTGCATGTCACAGCCAGGGGGGTGGCAGTGGTGATGCTGCAGCTGGTGGTGACAGCAGATGCCACAAGGAGCATCGCTGACATGCAGCCCTTCAGGGATGAGCACCGAGACCTTGGTGCTCTGCTGCATGGTGACAGCTTGTAAGAGGTGATGGAAGGGAGACACGAGAGAAAAAACAGCTGCTTACAAACAGAGGGATCTGATTTCTGAAAGGAATGGGGAAAGCTAACGGGAAGCCTCTCTGACCTGAAGTCATCAGAAAAACCTCCTTTCCAGGGTCACATTGGATATGCTTGCAGAAATGCACACAAGTGCATGGCCTGGGGTAACCAGAGCTTATGGCACAGCAAGTTGGTTCAGAAATAAACACTGCTACCTTGATGTGTCCCAACTTAAGACTGGTATTCAGGGACCGCGTCCCAGGATTGCTCGTTGCCTTTTCAGTGCAACTGTCACTAAAGCCATTAACTAACAGTTTCAGCTGCAGGTGTGCATAGATGCAGAGCACAAGCCAATGAAAGAGGATGAAGATGACCTTCCTCTTACTTTTAAGGCCATCGGAAACTCATTGATTAGTAATCAGAGTGAATTTAACTTGTGAACTCAGATGACAAATCCGTAGTTTGCTCCCTGTCCCAAGAGTCAATCTGCCAGAAATATTGATAAAATATTGAGATTCAAATGTTATTTGCAGTGGTACCAAGATGACAGCCCTGAATCCATTTCTGTTTTTAGGAAACAGCTTGCTTCATAGAAAAAAAAAATGTCGAAAGGTGTCAATTAATATTCATCAAGACATCAGTCTTCTTCCATTCTCTTTTAAAGGCTGAACACCAACCACAAAGTCTCTCTATGTTACCTTGCCAAAAGCAAGAAAATCTTTTTGTCTATTTCCTAGCAAATAAAACGCTATTCTCCACATAAAACACTCTCTCTGATTTCTGTCATCTTTGAAACTGAAAAACGTATGTGAATATAACTTTATCTGGTGATAACTAGCTTTATACTATTGATCAGGAAAGAAACACAGCCCTAACTGAAATACTTAAACCAGCACAGAAATTATGTTTAGACAAAATGCATAAATACTTTCAGAGCAGGGTAATGCACTCCCGTGACTCAACAGCTATGGATCACTTTGTATCTGTTTGAAGAATGCCATCCTTCAGGTGTACCTGTACAGCAGGTTATTCAAGTGAACATCAAAGGACAGAAATTAAGATGCGACTTGCTTAGCTTTATAAAGATGAGCAGAATTAACCTGGCAGAGTTATGAAAATATGATTAGACTCAAATAATTTAAAGCTTAAGCTACCCTAGCACCTCTTGCAGCCTTTCATGAAAAGGAGAAAAGAAAATCCAATGTCACAAAAAACATAGGTGAGCTTTCTCCCTCACCCCTTTTTAGACTCTTGCAGCCATCTCACTGCGCAGTTTGAAAGCACTGCCTGTGGAAGTGAAATAATCCTACCCTTAGCCTGCCTATCATTAGAAAAAATGGTCTTAGAAACCATTAAGCAGAGGTAGTCACAATCCTAGCCAAGAAACTTGCTGTTAAAGAAGAAAATTGCCCTTATTTTTTAAAGCTTCACCCAAAGCCAAAGAAAAGGAGAAGAGCAGCAGGTGAGGATGGAGGCAATTAACTGGGGTCCCTTTATTCCAGCCATGTGTTCTTACCAATGCCATTGGGTGCAGTGGTCCCAAACACCCTGATGACTGAGTGCAGAGAAACGTAAGGAAGAGGAACTGTACTGAAGAGCAAGGAAACTAAGTAATCTTGGTGGAGTTAATTTCTCCACATCAGAGCCACACTTTTGGATGCCACTAGAGCTATTACTGTGTCACTGCATAAAAAGAAAAAAGAAAAAAAGGAACAGGTGCCGCTCTTCCTTCTCTTCTGAGGGGAAACATGACACAGCAGAGTCTCACAGTAAACCCTTTATCTTCACGCTAAGGTCTTCTGACATTTTAAATATCAGCCATAATGATTAACATCTCTCCTTTAAGCCAGAAGCTAAAATCCACCAGTCTGCCACACACAGTGACACCTTTAAACACTTGCACACTTCAGCAGTTACTAATTTTCCAATCCAGTACCTGGATATGACATTTTGACAAGTTTGCAAAGGATTTGCTGAAGTACTTAATAGTTCAACGTATAAAAGTATGCTTTTTCTGCAATACCTTTCAAAAATAACTTCTGAATACATTTTATACGTGATTTTCTAAATTAGCTTTCCCATCGCTCCACTTCTATGTACCAGAAGATCCTAATGGGACCTGCAGGATTTGGGCAACTTAGAACATCTAATTACTTCAGCTTTATTTCGAGTAAAATCAAACTATTTTCCATGTAAGTCCTCTGAAGCAATACGGTCATTAGGCAAATGGATGGATCAACAATTTGCAATGGCATCTGCACTGATTTGAAGTGGATACCAATGGAGGTATTCGATAGCTCATGTAAGACAGGAATATGGCCTGAAGCTGCTTTGTATTTTATAGATGCGTCTGCCACAAACATCACCATTAAAATAAAATAAAATAAAATAAAATAAAATAAAATAAAATAAAATAAAATAAAATAAAATAAAATAAAATAAAATCAATGCTGTGGGTGTTTTAATAAAAAGGTAAAAGACATGATAATGAAAAACATCCTTGTTGGAGAAAGCAGTGAAGGGTGAAGGCTGTGTGAGGAATCCATCACTGCTTTTTGGCATGCAGGGTCAGGGGAAAGCAAGAAGCTCAGGCCAATACTGTTGGCAACTATTGAATCGGTTAGAGAAAACATGTTATAATTTAATTAACTCAGAGCTTCCCTGTAATGGCTGCATTATTCTTTCTCCCTGAAGTTCTCATGGGTCAAGTGACTGTTTTCCCATTTTCAGAATAACGATTGGTTATTCTACGGATCTGAATATCCTAAGATGCTTTTTATTATCTTGAAGGCTAACTGGATCACGTGTTAGCTCTGGTGCAAACTACTGGCTGGTTTAATAAGACAACAATGAAAACTAGAATCATTCACAGCGGGGTAGCATTCAGCATGCATTGTTAGCTGAAATGTTGGCAGTGAAATTATTATGCCATGCTAAGACAGACCCAGCACTACACAAACATTTCATTTCCCCAAAAGACTTCACAAAGTATTTGAACTTGCAAAGAGATGGGAGAAATGGAGATTACAAATAACCTTACAAAAGTCACAAGGTAGATCAAAAGCACTAGAAAACAAGAATGGTGATCAGACTGTAAGCTCAACTCTGTGCCCATGCACTGACTGAGTGTCCTTGCATGAACTACAGGTCTGGGCCATGCGTAGCAATGCTCACTTGGCAGCAATGCAATGCTCCACAGGCTAAATGCTGTCTCTGATGCATACAAACGCATCATAGATGACTCCAAATTGATCCCAGAAGAATTCAGCCCTTATTCTTCTAAGAAGGGGGCATCATTCCTGTCCAGATCTACGTGGCTGTCCACTTCACCTCGCAGTCATAGGTTATGCTGTTGGGCAGACAGCATGAACTGTTAGAAATCAGAGATGATGCATACTGCAAGCTTTTTTCACTGGAAAAAAATAATCAGTCCTAATACAGAGGAAGCTGTAGTAGATAGGACTCATAAAACTGGTTGCAATGAAAGGATGCTGACCACAGGGGGTGTTTTCAGTAGCTGTACAGTCTAATGGACAGATAAGCGCTCATATATCCTGGTATGTGATTTATATATATTCTCTGTTATCAGCGATGCCTTTTGAACTACAGACATTTTTAGTTCTGGAAGCAGATAAAGCTGGGGTGTGGGGGTAAGAGATCAGGGCCCGCTGCATTTTCCATCAACATTCAGAATCTGTGCAAGGACAAGATCCGAATAGGCATCATGTATGTTAGGGTGGTTTTGATTGCTTCTCAAACGTGTACCAAAACACCTTTAGCTACTGCACTTTATATCTGTAACTCAAGAAGAGAAGTCAGGTCCTAAATTAATCTAAAAACTTTCCATCTCTCTTTTTGTCTGTCAAAGAAAAAAGTAATGAGTTTGGTCATACCACTAGTATATACCAACATGTAGAAGGAGATGAATATGACAGTCATGATGCAAAGTGCAAGGCATTTAAAAATTGTGTTAGGATGATGGTAATGCACTTATAAATTATGCAGTGACAATTCTGGTTTAGAGTTTACTTTTCACAAAGGCTTTTAATCAAAGATCACTTTTTAAACAATACCTTACATTTTTAACTGCATTTTTCCTTTACAGAATTTAACTTGCTTCAGTGCACTGCAGAGGGAGGACAGGTTTAGCCCTCAGCTAAATCCTTGAAGCAATTATACAATCAAGAAGGAAGGTCACCAGATTTTGAAAATACAAAGATATCGTTAGATTTTGTGGTGATTTTATGCCATGACTGTTCCATTAATCACATCCCCACACCTGGACAGGTTAATACTCCTCGTGGACAGAGACCAATGTCACTGAATGGAAGCATCTCAATTCCAATCCTGTGACACAAGCTGATTTCAAAAGGATTAATCTGTATAGTGCCAAGGAAGTTGCTGGGTCTGTGCCCACGCTGCTCACTGCGTACCCTGGCTTTTTAGCATAAGTTTATTGATTTTTGTGTAGTTACAAGAACAGACATATATGGTCTTTTTATAATAATGACTAAAATTGTTTTGAAAAGTATCCAAGACTCTTCCAGAGGATGTCAAGGACTGCAAGAAACATAAGTAAAATAAGAGACATCGTGGGTCGAAATGTGCTCGTCGTTAGCAAGAAGAGAAGACTGTTGTTTTATCCGTTTCAACCCAATTCCAGCACCATTTTCACTGCGGATTCAGTTTCTCTCACTCTCAGGAATGCTCCCGAGTGCCATCTGGTGTTTTATTTTTACATAGCAGTTCTTGTTCGATGAATATTCCCTGCAGATACAGGGAGCACAACTTTATCGTTGCATTCAGCTAAATGCGAACAAAAAAAATCACAGAACAACAGTTGTAAACTGTTGATTAAGTTTAGGCAAAATGAAACTTGGAGTCTTTCCAGTACCCATGCTTGGTCACTGCCAATACATGCAATAGCACACGTAGTTCCTTCTGCAATACAAAAAATAACACATGACCTTACTCACTGGGGCCCACAATTCAACTCTGCCTCATCTGAACCTTTTAAAACATAAATTAAAAGATGAATGAAGAGACTGATTGCCTGAAATGTAATTCTAGCCACCATCATTCTCCTGCTACATATCAAACAAGGCTTTGCTGTGTCTTTTATTCATTTAATGCTTTGCTTGAAGGTCAAGCATGGGGTTTGGCATGCTCATTGCAATGTTTCAGCACCCAAAATGAGGAACAGAAGCAATTTTATTTTTCCCACTACGGAAATGGACAGATGTTTCTCTATTTCCATACTTCCTTTTAAAAGTAAAACTGTTCTAAAAATAAAGGTCAAAAGTGTCAGGTAGAATTATATTTAGACAGACAGCATTAGGCCTGATAGCCCTTTTTCTTTTTTACAAGGAAGTCAGTGGGAATTTTGTGCATTTAAAGAAGACAAAATTGGGCCTTTTATTGTGGCATATTGTGAGTTTCTTTCTCACACTGCTGAATAGTTACTCAATGGAATAGTGCCATTGACTGTAATGAAGCTATTCCAATACAGTGCTAAAGGAGCGCCTGAGTCAACCTGAAATGTCTCAGAAGGATTCTGATTGCCTCACAGGAGGGGACCGAGACACCGGAGGAAAATTTCTCAAGTTTCACTTTTTAAAGAGAGCATATGGCAGGATGTCCCAGCCATTTGTAGCAGCACTAGGCAGAGGACACTGGTCCACAGGGGCTCGCAGTCTCTCAGCACAGAGAAGCAGAACAGCCCCAGTGCAGGTGCCAGCAGCACCCCGAGCAACATGTTCCCAATGCACATTTGTGTAGTTTTCCCATGCAGCAGCACACCTGGCAATAGGCCTTTCAGTGGGCATACATTTACTCTAAAACAGAACGTGCAGCAATTTTGTGCAGACATATATGTTTTTCTCAGCTAATCATCTCATCTCAGCTAATCCATCTTGATTTTTGTTTAGTTTGTGAATTCATACGTGGCTTTCCCACTCTCACATCATAACCTAAGAAAAACTGTATATTATGTGTAGGAAAAAAAAAAGGAAAAAAAAAGAAGAAATTAAACTGTGCACTAAAATTAAAGTGGAGTTTTACATTTCAACATTACCAAGAATCAGATTATCCACAAAGTAAAGAAAATAATGTAGTAATGATCATATTAAATCTTTTTTTCTTTCCAGACTTAGCTGACGTACAGTCTTACCTACCACTATTTCTACTTTTAAAATACATGAAAGTTTCATGGAAAAAATGGCTGGAATTGGAAGGCAAGTATAACTTGTAAATAATGTATACTCCTTGCACTGCTGCATGACAGTGACTGTCGCTGCTCACTCACCATTCCTAGAGCAGTGCAAAATATCACGTGGGTGACTGTGGAGCTGTAAAACCAGGGGCAACCACAGTGTTTCTGCACACAGCACCTAGAACTCCTCCAGACAGCAGATGCAGTGAGATTGTTCTTAGGCTGGTGCATTTTACACTGTCCAGCAGTGTAAAACCACCTCAATTCCCACTTACACACATCTAACCACTGACACAGCTCCCTCTGTAGTAGAAGCTGAGCATGGAAGGACAAATCCATTTCACTAAACATGCTGCAATTGTGATAGTTTTACTGGCTGGGGAGAGACAACTCTCCCATTTCCTGCAATTCCTTTCCCTGCTTTGACAAGTTTGTAATTAAATACCCCCACCACTCCTGCCACCCAAATGGCCATCACGCTGCTTCCAGAGCACATCCTCACAGATCAGATCCCACAGCTGTATCTTTCTAACACTCCAGTAATTTCCTTTTAGGGCTTTGTGGGTTTAAAAGCACTGCAATCCCTGCAGGGAGTTACCCCAACTATTTTCTACAGCGCGGGAGCTTTGAGGTCACGAAGCGACTGAGCCTACCCTTGTTTCATAAGCAGCTTCCTTCAACAGCTGTAATATCTGGGACGAGTGCTCAGAGAGTGTCATTTGGCCTCACTGAGTGATTCATTGTGTACTGGAAAACTGCTCTGCATTCTTCTGGATGTCTATGCAGTGTAGACAGGACAAAGGCCCATTTAGCTGGAAGCTCAGCATAGCGGCTCATTATTTACCTGCCACAGCAGTCACAATATTGTGAGGGCTTCTAGACAATGCTGCTAATTTCCACCTACTTCTTATAGGAACACACTCCGTTTTCTACTTTTGTATCCTTTTTTATCTGGCGGAGAAATACATTTCAAACTCCACAGCAAAGCAAATGCTCGCTTCAAATGCACTGCATTTAACAGCTGGGTTTTTTCTACCGTATATTTTTGCTCAGAGCAGCAATAATTCAATAAAACTAAGAGGTGCCTTTAACAGTTTTCCCCTCCAATGTTTGTCCTGTAATACAGTGCTGCAGAGGGATATCCTCAGCCCCTTGTGAAGGCTTTTAGAGGAGAAAGATTTCTACCTCAGCAGGGAAGTAAACAGTACCAGCAGGCTCTACCCTAAATGGCACCTGCATTTAGTTCCTACGTTGTCCTTCCACCACTCTCTGTCTTCGCTTTGGTTGCCACCTCCTCATTCATCAAACTCATCACTGTCACATTTACAGGGAGCACACATTGCACCGAGACACATTCCTGTTACATCCACTTACTGCACGTCTGCGTGGCAAAAATCATAAACAGGTATTTGGGAAACAAATGTTCCACAAAAACATGCTGCACCCCTGCAGAGCTTGCCACCTACTTCCTATTAAGCCAAAGCATGCCATATGTTTCAAGGGCTTTTAACCTCCTTTCTTCCTCACACAGTCTTGTGCACAACGTCGTGCTGCTGCCATCAGATGTGCTTGTGGATGGGTGGGAAGGGAAGGACAGGAGGAGGAAGGGAAGGAGATTTTACATTTGCCTTAGGGAAATGCATGCACATCTTTTCCTTTAGCACTGCCCCAGAAGGCCAGGTGAAACCATCCTGCTCTAGCAAAATTGGAGGCTTCATCACGGCAGTGACAGATTGCCACCATCACACTTCTGTTTCTGTGCTGGAAGTCTCACAGCATTTGCTGTCATTTCTTAAGCCAAAGGCTACAGGAAAACTTCAGCCAATGTATTTCTAAGTTTGGTGATTGCTGAATACACTGTGGAAGGGTGAAGGCAAAAGTTTGGGGAAAAGAAGGCATATTAAGATAGCTAAAGGTATTTTTTTCCTATAAGGCCAAATACGGAACACAGTGAGGACAACAAGCCATTTCCAACTTCCTATTTTTATAATTAGGGAAAAAGACTGATTTATTAGCATAATATAATTTAATTAATAAAAAGAACATCTAACATAAATCGTTTGGCATCTTGATTTATAATTAATATCAGAATAAACCCCCACAAGCTTTAAAATAATACATGTATTATGCTCTTTGGCATGTTTATTTCACATGAACACCAATTTATGCATTAGCTCCGATGCTAATTAGAACTTATGCTGCTGTACTGTCTGATGCTTTAAAGCTTTAAACTAGACTAATGCTTAATTGTGAAAGATCAAACAGATAAATTTTATCGTGGCTTTCTTAATCCAGTGTTAATACAATCCATAAGTAATGTGACTACCTCTCCTCCAGCACATGGCCCCAGAACTCAAGGGAACACACAGTGTCACTCCAGTGACAACAAACGTAGGAAAACTATACAAATTTTCAGACAGAAGCAGTCTATACTTTATCTTTGCATTATAGATAATGCAAATGCGTGTGGCTTTGTGAACTTTCTACCTTGAGAAACATGAGAGGATCCTACAGAGAAGCACAATAGAAATCTACAGAATTTAACAGTTCAGTGTGTCATTTTAAAGGCTTCTTTCTAAAAATCCTTCTGCCTCTACTGCAGCAGATATCTTCATCTGTGCTAATCACATAAACACTCAAATAAATCCCTTTGATTTCAAAGGGATGAAGATTTCACCCTTTTTGTGGTAGTTTACACAAGCTTTTCTTAAAGCCACCATAAAGAGAGAATGTCATAAGAACACATATTTTCCTGTTCTTTCTCAGAAGCTTTTCCTGCTAAATTTTCCATGTGGCTATCAGATTTATAGGACCTATGGGGACTCTTGGTCTGTATTTCTCTAAAGAAACTATATTAAACTAACATTAAGGTTGCAGTGTCAAAGACTCAGAGGTTAGAAAACACCACAATCACGTTAAACTCATCTAATCTGGCTTCCTATGCAAGTGCCTTATGAAACTACCTACAGTCCATACTGCATGCACACATCTACCCCACGTCTGTATGGGAGAAGAGATGTCCTGCACTGACCAGCTCTCCACACAAGAGAAGATAATGTATCTCTCTTGCCTCATCTTGCCTGTCTGCTACAAGGTTACAGAATGGATTGAGTTGGATGGGACATTAAATACTGCCCAGTTCTGACCCCCTGACATAGGCTGGCTGTCCCCACCAGCTCAGGCTGCCCAGGGCCCATCCATGGCCTTGGGCATCTCCAGGGATGGGGCACCCACAGCTCTGGGCAGCAGTGCCAGGGCCTCACCAAACTGAGTAAAGAATATCCTCCTAACATCCAACCTAAATCTGCTCTCTTTTAGTTTAAAGTCTTTCCCCGTTGTCCTAAAGTCTTTCCTCCTTGTCCTACCACAATCAGATCACACAAGAAGTTGTCTCTTTCCTGTTTATAAGTTCCTTTGAAGCACTGGAAGGTTGTTATTGAGCTTCTTGCACAACATTCAGCCTGAAGCTGATATAAGCACAGATAATTTTAATTGCTCAGACTTAAACAAAAAAAAAACAAAAAAACACCCATGAGTAAAACAACTTCATCTATCAGAATCTTTGCCTTTGGTGCCTGTAAGAAACCCATGATGATGAAGCTGTGTGCCATGGTGGGAGCACTAACAAGAGCTGCAGCCACTGCACGGCCCAGCCGGTGCAGGAGGGCTATGGTGGCTGCCAGCACCACTTCCCAGGGCTGGTGGCTGCTGGGCACTTGTTCACAAACCACCCCGGGATTAAAGGTGTCACTTTGTGAAAAGAAGGAAAAAAAAAAACAGATGTACAGCATCAACACACTGTGTTCTGTGACTGCCATGTGCCATGAATTATTAATTACTCTGAAGCGTAAATATTTATGCTTATTGTTCAGAGAAGCAGACTGCCTTCTGCTCTAGTCTTTAACTTTACATTAGTTTGCTGCTACCTACACTTAAGCTTTGGTGGATTTTCCACTCTAAATGATAACTTTTTTTGCAGTGTTTAACTTCTGCTGCAATGCTCTCTGTGACTGTGATCAAAATCCTCATTCCAAATAGAAATACAGAGAGGCTGAGCCAGTTTAAAGATGATCTGCAAAGGTAGCAAATAAGTGAGGAGTGCCCTCTGCCCTCTCTGTTATGTACAAAAAGAAAGCTTGCTTTAAAAAACACACGAGCTCCTCTTGTTTTTCTTTATGGGAACTTGAGTTAGGAAAGTCCTGCAGAAGTTGTGCACAGTGTTTGGCAGCAATGTGTTAGCTCTTCAACAAATGCTGTGACGAAAGCATGCTCCTCCATGCTCTTTGCCTCCATATCAGTTGCTGTGCAGAAGTTGACATTTTGTGCTTTTCCTAAAAAAAGACCCTAAAAACAACCATAAATAATTGTCTAGAACTGCACAGAAGATGTGGTCAGGAAGACTGATGTAACATGGCAGAAGCACTTCTGAAGGCACGGTGTAAGCCTCAGCCTTGCACTGCTATGAAAGTTTTATAGTGATACTGGATTAAATTGGGTTTTTGCTTCTTTATTTTTGAAGAGTGTTCCACATCTTTATTGCAAAAGCACTCCAAGATGTATAAAGTGCAAGGGCTTTCAGTTCTAATCATTATGTTTTTCTGACTCCTCTGTGTGCCAATCCGAGGAAGGAAAATGCAGTCAGTTCACTTTGATTAACTTTGTCCAAGTTAATTTTTGGCTCAGATAATCCTGTGTGATCCCATGACAGAGTATCTAAATCTAAAGCAGAACAGTAGGTTAATAAATATTAATAAGATAAAAAAAATCCCTAAAATGCACTCTTAGCTTTTATTTCTGTTTGCTCTAATTGACAAAATCTAAAAATTCATCTTTATTTCATCTAGAAATAGTTATTTCATACACTGTATTTTGAAATTTCTGCACTACCATTTTACTAATGATATTTAGGAATTGAAAGGGAAAGTCCCAAGCACAAAGTGATCAGTAGGCTACTACAAGTTTGTCTTATAATGGGAAAGGGAAAGGGAAAAGGAAAGGGGAAAGGGGAAAGGGGAAAGGGAAAGGGAAAGGGAAAGGGAAAGGGAAAGGGAAAGGGAAAGGGAAAGGGAAAGGGAAAGCTACATCTGTCTCAGGAAAACATGTGAGGAACAAAACTGCTTAGCTGCTGTATTGCACCTAGAGCAGAATTTTAACCCTGGGAGCACTGCCATATGCACAAAGACACAGATTTGCCCAGAGCGATAGTCATATCAGCAATATATTCGATTTAAAAAAATGAAAATTATGTTAATTGTGGAAACCAATAAAATGTATCCGCAAAGTGGAAAATGCCTGAATTTTTTCATCAATGAGCATGAGTGTTCTTTCACTATTCACAAGAAATGAGGGCAAGAGCACAGCAAAACTGGATTACATCAGACTGGCAGCAAGATAAGGTCAATTAGGGATCAGATTTTTGCTAATTCAGGTCTATGTTTTATTACTGCAAGGAATTACTCCAATTGATAAAAGAGAGCAAAACTATAAAGCAGTTCATTCCTGTCTACCACAGGCCATAAAATGAGTATGGATATTGTAGAGCCATGCTCACAGAAACCCTGGAATTAATGCACTTCTCAATGCATTCACACAATCTAGACCCCCTTGAAAAGAAAATCTGGGCCAAAAATTCTGGGCCATTAAAATAATGCAGGAAACTTAAGTACAATGATTTTGATGCATCTGCTGCCAGAACAAATGACATGATGACTCCAAGAAAGACAGAGAAGTCATTCTAATTATCTCTTCTTTGAAGGAGGCATTGGCCCAAGCCAGACAGTTTGAATCTGAACCTGAGTTCTTGCAAAGCTCAAGGTGAAAGCCAGATGTGCCATTGAAGCCCCTGGTACACCCAAAGTCAGCTAGCAGGGACACTGGCTCTGCCCATAAAACTGCTAAGTGCTTAATATCTGCGGAACAGTCTGTGTTTTGGGAACGTCACTGCATCTGTAAAGTTTCACACCAACTGCCCCAAACAAATAATAAGCACTTGCAATAGGGAACAGCATTCTATCAGTGCTACGTGCAAGCCCAGCTCACTAGGTGTGGGCAGTGTTCACAGTTAGTGACACACTGCATTTTTCCCACTTTTCTGATCAGAAAACATACTAGGTATGATCCAGCTTGTTCTGCAGCATCAGCATGTTTAATGCTACGATTCCAACGGGAATCTAATTTTTTTTAATTGCTTCCTAATTTTTTCAGTGCTGCATGAATGCTTTCCTAAACATACGCAAATATAAAGCTATACAGGTGACACAATACAAAAATAACTGAAGTTGGTGTTTTCATGAAGGTAATTAGCAATCATTCAAGTTGCAAAAGATGACTGTTTCAAGAGGACTTCTGCCCTGGCACAGAAGTAACTGCAACTTCCATTACAGTCAAACATTCTGTTCTTTAATGCCATTTTGCTCTAACAGACAAGCACGAGGTTACTGATTATGTGTTCATTCCCAAGGATAGCTTTTGGCTGATCTTTTTGTCCACAGACTTGGAACCGTACACTCGGCTCCTTTGTCTTAAAGTATTCCATCTTACAATTAGTGAAAAGAAAGTTACAGTAAATAAGTCAATAAATGCAGCTCCATGTGCAGACGGGCAACAGCAGTGTCTTTGTAGCTACATCCACCCAGGGTGTAAGTACACAAACATTCCAATATTTGGCTGGCTCAGAATTCAGGCAGTGACTGCAATAATGTCTACGTTACAACAACATCTTAAGTTGATTTACAGACATTTTATGGCCACTTAAAACTGCCAAAGCAATGTCCACGTGATGTATGGTCCTTTGGAGTCATCCTTCCAGTTTCAGCAAACTATGGGACAAGTACTCCTCCCGTCATTATAAGTGGTGATTTTGCCATCAGGCAAGCCTATAAATTAATGGCCAACATGGAGCGTCCCTGGATAATTCCCAGACTCCATGACTGCCCTCCTGCTTAAAATTAGGGGCATGCTTAAGCAAAGGTTTTAACTGGGTGCAGTGCTAGAGTTTGGGGGTGAAGGCTTCGGTGCAATGAACTGCCTGGGCCAGAATCGAGCTAGAGCGTCCCGTTCCACGCAGCAAAGGGCAAAGAATAAATCACATAGTTGGTTTTTGTTGTTTTTTTCAGGCAACAGTTAGTATTGTTTTGAAATGCACTTTTATGTGCTACAGCCCTATTATTCTATCATATGTTATACCACTTAATATTTCCTCACTTCAACCGATCTCCATAGCAGCAATTGTAGCCCTTGGTACAACTGCAGTGAACCTACCAACGTGTGCTCCCACACAATGCAGTGACAATCACAAAGTCACTGGGAAATGATGTCAGCCTTTGTGGATTTCTGTACTCCGAGTCCAGCCTATTCACCTCGACTCACTCCGACTTGTTTATACTCTCTTCTATTCTTTGTGCTCATCCTTTCATGGATCTAAAAATAAAATCACATTAGAGGAAAAGCAGAAAATGATAATGGTTCTACAGTAGAACAGAGGCAGTGTGCATCCAGCACAGCAACGTGCAGTCACACCGCTGCCTCGGGAAGGATGGGTGTGCACAGGCAGCTGCCACCAGAGCACAGAACAACGACCATGCCCTCGCCTCCTCAGATCTGGCCATTGCCATTGCTCCATGGGACTTGCAGGAACAGTCCCTCACCGCCTCACACGTGGTGGGAGAGAGACCCACAGGTCCTCCTTCGAGAGGTGCACTCGATTCTGCCACCCCCGGAGTTAAATGATTATATTCAGGAGCTGAAAGGGCACTGCTAAGACGCTGAGTGGTAAACACACAAATCAGGTCAATCCTTTTGCTTTCCTTGTAATCCCTGCACGTTATTTGTTACTGGCTTTTACTGCTGCCTCTTTCTCCTCTCGCAGCACTCCACGCACGCATCCTGCTCTCCTCCTTCACACCATGTATTACAGCAATCCCTTCTTATCAAAACTCCTGTATTCTGTGCTACTTTACTGCAGCCACTGCCTTTATATCTTCGCCCCTGTTGTCTCTTCTCCACTGTAAATTCACTAGAGCAGGGAACTTGTTTTCTCCAGGTTTGTACTAAAGCCTGTAAATTTACGGCACTCTAGGAATGTTTGATAACAGCATGTAAATAATTAATAGAAGCTGCAGCAATCCTTTCTTTTGCTGTATTTGGAAGCTGTAAGACTGCAAGTCAAGTGGGAGGCAGAAAATATTTCATGGGCGAGATAAGACTTGAGTCTCACCCCTGTAGGGGGCAACTGACTGACAAATACTTGCACTTAGGAAAGATCAGGATTAAGTTGTGTAAGAATTAAAGACAAGAAACATTGCTTCAGCTACGGGAGCCACAAAAGCAACCCAGGAGCATCATAAACAGCCTGGCCGAAAGAATAGGCGTGTGATGAAAAGAATGGGATGTGTTAACTTCAGCTCCACGACGGCATGAAGTGTGGCTCATGCCTCTCGCTCACCTCTTTCTCTCTGCGTGTGTGACTGCAGAAGTCCACTCTTTTGTCCTACTCTCTCTATTTTCAACACAAAGGAATATTTTAACGGCGTTATTGGCAAACAAACAGCTTGGGGTTGTTTTTTTTTTTTNTATCCCAGGCAAAATCTTAAAAATCTTCTAAAGAACATTCCAATCCTCCTTACCTACTTCCCAGTTTAAGAGCATTCATCTTTAAGAAATGGAGGTTTGGTCTTGGTCTTCCTAAACTGGAATTTCATGTCTGGCTTTGATGTGGCCAGGAACGCACCACTGAGTGCAAATGGGTACAGGTACTTTCAGCTGAGCACAAAAGAAAGGCCTTTATGGATTTCTGCGCCTTCAAAATAATCAATAATGTAATCCTGATGCTTATGTCAGTTTTGCAGCTAAGCATCCCAGTTTATGAAGGCAGTCGAGTACTTTGGCACCAAAGAATTGTAACTGCACTCAAAGAAATTTCAACCTGAAAAGTGCACCAACAAAACCAGAAGCTGCTACCTCTGGCACTAAATGCTTAATCAAGCAAAACATCATAAAACCACAGCAAAATATAATTGTCAAGGGCGGTAAATTACTTGATTTTAGTGCAGTGAAGTCTTCAAAATTAGTTCTTTTTTAGAACAGAGACATAATGACTAGTTTCAGAATAGATATTGGCACAGCAGGGCACACAAAAGCCCTGATTAGCTGCTGTGTGATGGAATCTTTAGTTAATATCTCTTCTATTTTGGTGCTGATTTCTGACCTTTCCTCTTTGATTTTAATTGGTCAAAATCTAAACCCTTTTGAATGTATTTAATACCAGATAACTGTTTGTAAATTGTCAGAACGTGAGATCACGTGTGCCATTAAGAACAGGGAAGAAACGCAAATCACGATGTTTTCCAACACTTCCTCAACTTCAGCCAATTCCAAAGTAGCAAGCAACACGTGTGACAAATGTAGCATCACTTGCAATGCAACAGTTCTTGAACTAGTTTGGGAAAGAAAAAGATGGGAAAAAAGGACCAATCCTTATACCAAATTAGTCCAGTTCTAACCTAGAAGCAAGGCTCAATACTGGGCTTCCCATGAACACAATGAACTGCTATCTCAAACCTGATTCTGATGTCCTTCATCTTTACTTAAAAGAAGAGCTGGCACACTGCAATCTCAATTCTATGTATTTATGCAGAGCTCCCTGAGAAAAGAAGGGGATACAATCTTGTTCTAGATGTTAATATTAGACAAAACCAGCTGGAGCTTCTTTGTTAACTCCTAACCCAGTGATAATCCTGCAGCTTTTTTCACCTCTCTGCACTCACAGTAAATGCATAGGAAAATATTTCTCGATGTTTCAAAGCTCCAACTGTTGTTCGAATACTGTGTGAGAGCCCCCTCACCAACTGATTTACATTCACCACTCCTCTTCCAAGACCTTCCTTACCAAATTACAAATGCTAATGATTTTCTATGCAAAATTTAACAACCTAATAGGCTGAACAAGTCAAATGAAAATACACTAATTGTTGCCTTTGATGTATACTATTCTGCCAACTCTCTCATGGAAACAGTATGTTAGCATTAGCCTTAATTCTTACTAAAATATATATTTAAAGGAGAAGTTCGTATATATACACATGCTAGGAAAATGATACTGCAAGGCTGTAGAAAGGATAACTTCGAGACTCAGAACTGACAAGACGGGCTGTTACACACTGGAAAACCATTTTCACAGGAATTCTGAAAACAGAGAATGAATGAATCTTTATCTGAATTAGCTACAGTATTTGCTCAACACACTGGGTTTATGCAACAAAAGTAGTCAAAATAAGATCACAGTCAAAATAATAAATACAGAATGAGACAAGAGAGATAACAGAAGGATGTCAAGCAAACAGAAGGCTTCTGCCTAACCCCAGAGATCCAAAATGAGTTCCCCAAGAAACCTCTCAACTGCTCCAAAAACAAGATTTCCATGTGCATGTATTTTTTCTCCTAGAGAACATGCAAAAATATGTTTGAGCTTCTGGAGAGCACCACAGAGGTTTCTGTGTACAGACCAGTTCTGATCCTGCAGCCCTGCACTGAAGCGAGGCTCAGCACCACCACGGTACTGAACAGATGCAGAGAAAACAGAGAAGCAAGCAAACAACTGCATAAATATCCTCTACAGAAACACAGTGACACGAGATTACTTTCTATTGCTTTGTCTTTAAGAGTTTGCTTATAATGATCTGATAATCTAATCTAATTGATCTCTCCAAGTACGTCTATGGCTCTAGTCACTGCAGTATCTGATTAGTGGAACAGATCCATACTTTATCTCCAGATTTAATAACTAAATCTATACTTGAAATAGAGTCACGCAAGTTCACCAGAGGGAGAAGGCCAGATGCTGCTTAGCTAAGAGAGGAGGGAGGGAATGGGAAATAGGCTGGCAAGGACCAGAATGACTGGAAAGGAACATGTGGCCATGTGTCAAATCATCCCCATGCAACCCAACTCCGTTTAAGCAGCACACTTCTGGGCTTACAGAACTGAAGTGGGAAAGTGACATAACTAATGGGGGCAGAACCAAAAATGAGCTACTGTCTATGGCCCACTCTCCTTCAAACTGTCTTCTTTGCAAGCATAAAGTAAATGTAATTATTGTTTCTTTGTTCTCTTCCAGGCTCGCACTTCATCAGCCTGAAAACTGTGACATTTCTTGAATACGTTTCAATGGCTTCTTAACCTTTCTAGTTCCTGAGTGCCTGTACAATGACACGCTGCACTTGGAGATTTCGGCAGTGAAGAGGTTAACACCCAAAACTGCTAATAATAACAAGAGTATTCACTGAGCCAGATAATCACTCACACAGAATTTCAATCCAAAGTCACTTAAAATTCAAAAGAAACCACTGCATTTCTTTAAGGAAGTGACAGCATTTAGAAGAATATTCATAATTCAAACAACAGGCCAAAATCTGACTTACTGCTGAGTTTATCCATTTTTAATCAAGCGATATTAAGGGAGGGACAGCTTTTGCTCTACTTCAGGTCAAACCTATCTCGTGACATCACCCATCACCAACACCCAAGCCTGCTGGAGGGCTCCCCTCCGCCAGCTCTGCTCTGTGCCCAGCAGACCAAGGGCTGTCAGCTGCTCCTCACACCTCTTGCCCTCCAGACCCTTCCCCATCTTTGTAACCCTCCTTTAGACGCTTTCTAGATCACCTGCTGCTTCTATTCTGCTGCAGCCTGTTGTGCTGAAACAGATCAGCTTGTAGTTCGGTATGTCAAAGCTCTGGGCAGGAAAATGGCAACTAATACATGTAAGCAAACCGGAGGAAAAAAATACTTGGTGGATTTCTGCACTGCCTGCTTCTTGGTCTTGCTTTGCCTAAAGGGAAAGAGCCTTTTCATCCCCGCTCCGTGCTCGGCACGCACCTGCTGCCGCGCGGTGTCAGGAGCCGTCTTTGCTGTCAGCTCACCTTCCTGCTCCTCTCAGACACCGGCTGCCTCTCGCTCACCTCTGCGAGGTGATGGCCTGCTCCTGCCGCGCCGCATTCCGGCAGGCATCGTTCACGGATGTCATGGAAAGAAGCAAAACCAGCCTGTCAAAAACACGAGTGCTTCGCAGTTCAAGGGGCAGCGCTCGCCTCGATGTGAACGACACCGAATGTAATGCGCGCAGAAGGGAGGAGAGCAGCTTCTGCCAGCAGGCCGGGATTCTGGATGGGGCACTCTTACAGTGACCTTGTCAGCATTCATCCCTCTCTCTGCAACACCTGAGCCAACGTTCCCTATGATCTGGCATCACAGCATGCTGCTGGCCAGGTAATGCCTTCAATACTTCAAGAGCTGTAAGTGCAACACTGCATGAAGTGTCAGTCAGTGCGGAGTTCAATGGCACTGTGAAGGAAAGGCAACTGTTGCTTCTTTTGCCTCTTCCTTTAGGTGAGGCTTCATCTTTGAAAGCATCCTATCAAGAGACTGCAGGTGCTTCAGCACTCACCTGCAGCAATTATTTTTTGCTTCAAAAGTTATTGTTTCTAGCAAAAGTGATCCGTTTGTAATTAATGAACATCTCCGTTAATGACTGAAAAGTACAGAGCATAAACTCAATTCTCCTGCCTGAGCTACAGAGCACAGCTGTAACTGATTCATATGGAGGATACTTCATCCGAGTTTAGCATGGAGAAACAGGGAAAGGACTAAGAATTTAAAATCTAGGTTTACAGCCTAATGATTTCTTGTGAAATTTCCTGAAATAAACCTGCCTCTACACCAACTCTACAGCAGTATTTCACAGATCTAAAGTGCTATATAGATCATGGGGCACTGTTATTACCGGAAGCAGTCTGAGAGTAAGTAAATGTGCAAAACCTGACATTGTGCCTGCCTGGTTCAAGTATGTGTCTTACATCTGGCCTCAAGTAACTGAACTGTACTATTATTATTGTTATTATTATTAAATCTCTGAAACTTTCCTGGCGTTTTAAAATAAATAGGAAAACAATGTAAATTTTTTAATGAAATCAGGTGATTTGTACTAGCATTACCTCGAGCTTTCCCATCTATTTGTGACTGTATATGTATACGTATATGCATACATAAATGCCTGGTTCATAACTCCTTACCACTGGGTCCATCTCATAACGAGCATTGCTTTGGGAATGAGGACTCTCAAACACCAAATTCTCATTGCTACAGACAGATCCTGCTGGTAGCAGTATGTTTTGTTTCCCTGTTCTCTGTATTAATACCAATATACTAAAGACTAAAAGCAAAGCATAGTGTTGGCAGGAACAAAAATATATCCTGCCAGGGCCATGGAACAGAACTTGACAGCTGGGGTGATGCTCAGCTTCTGGTTAAAGGGCAGTAGGTCCCCGGGAAACAGCCACCACCAGAGCAGCCCAGTCCCTCAGTGGCTGCCCCAGCTGGGAACCTGGACATCAACTGGTGCAGCCAGGGAGCTTGCCATGGCTAGATGGGCTTTTGGCAGCTCCAGCATCTCCTGCCTCTTGGAGGTTGGCTCCCATCCTTCTGTGGGACATTCTGCAGTAGAGTGTCTCCTGTAAGCCCTCTTTAATCAATTAAATTGGGCAAAAATGAACTGATGTGAACCAAGCAAATTGAACATAAGGTTTGCCTAACCTGCCTGAACGCATCTGAAGTAACTAGGAAGAATGTGCATGAGTCATTCCCCCAGCAAACAGGGAGCAAGGACTGGAGGAGGAGCTCCAGCTGGAAGGTGGGAGGCGAGCAGCGGGTGCGCTCGGATGGGGCCCTCCAGCTGGTCTGCATGGCACCAGCCCACAGCAGGGTGCTGCCTTCAGCAGCAAACCCAGGTGGGTGCCGTGGTGTGGGGTGGCTACACGAGTGCCAGTCCTGCCATGGGTTCTCTGTTATGTCCCCATCGCTTGGTAGCGCAGAGTTAGATTTAAAATAACAGATTGATAAAACAAGCCTAAACATTATATACGCCTTGCTGCCGTTTTCAATGACTTTTAAAATTAACTGAAGGGAGAGATCATCTGTACACCACAGCAAGTTGACAGGGCAGAAGATGAGAAACCTGTGATCCTGAGGTTTTGCTAGATGCTGGCACATGTTATCCCTGCCTGTCTTTCCCCACCCACTCCAGAGACAGGAAGGGAGATGCTCTGCAGGGCCGCTCTGTTCCCACTCTGCCTAACGCTCCTCCCGCGCTTGGAGCATCACACTGCCCTGTGCAACAGGAGGAATTTCTCTCTCTCTTTCCCTACCACCTGCAGTTGCAGTATTTGGGCATTCCAACATACAGGCAAATCATCAATGCTCAGCACGTAATGAAACCTCCTCATATATATATTTTTTCCACCGCCTTGAACCAACTGTTGCATAGGTTTTTCCCCTAAGTACAGGCTGTGCTTTCACATAGATCCTATTTTGCTCCAGGCTGAGCCTTCTAGAAAGATTCAGCAAGCTGTGCAATCATCTTACACAACGCACCTTTCTATTAAAAATCTGCAGGTTTTGGGTGTAAGAATACAGAGAACAGAAAGTAATGACAGAGAGGCGATAGAGACAAATCCTTTTCCATGAGCTCCGTGAGATCTTTGCTCAAAATAACTTTGCAGGGGTTTCACTGCCAGTTCATAATGCGGATGAATCACTTCTGATATTTCTGATAAAACAATATTCAAAACTTCTAAATTACTTCCAATTCATTTATGTCATCATTTAATTAGGCCTTCTGCAACATGTTACAAGGACGTCATTATCCCTTATAATTGTATAATAATTACAATTTTTAATGAAATAATTGCAAGTACACTAGATGTGTAGATATAATTATGATAATTACATAAATACCTGATTTTCAGCTAATAATTAAAGAAGGCCTTTATAAAAAGGGTGAAATTTAACAAATGGAAGCTTGCCAGAAAACAAATACAAATAATAATTGGCTGTCTCTCTCTTATAGATTTCTGCTTACTAGATTCTCTTTACATATGATAATATGATTTTTCCACACATTACAAAATAAAATAAGGATAAAAAATGCATTTAAACAAATACTACATTATACCAAGAGACCACAGTACTTCGCCCCTGAAGGCCTGATCCTGAAACACTGCCATTAATATAGACCAAACTTAATTATCCTATGCAATAATTCAGCATCTCACAAGATATTGAACTGTAAATTGCCACTGACATAAATAAAAAGGGAACAGCACCCACAGCAACTTGCAGTCTGTGTTCTGATTCCTCTGTGACATAAAGGGACAAGTCCCGGATCCCCACAAACACTTCAGAAAAGTCCATGTGCAGGGCACAGCACTCCCACACAGCTGCTGCTAAAGCTTACCAGCCAACTGGCCATGATCTTCCCCCGAAATGCTCCTTCTGGTCAAATCTTTTGGCTAACAGAGAGAAATTGCAGTTTTTTTCTCCCTGTGCCCTCCTTGGTAGACAGATCTTTACAGGGTAACTTAAGTAATGGACTTCCAGAGCTTCTACAGCTGAAGACCCAGAAAGGTAATCTCCCTTCAAATCTTAAGATAGCAATCTTACAAAAAAAGCACAGAAAACTCTGCCAGGGCAGATTCCAAATACTGCTCTGATAACATCATGGGATATTAGAACAATTCCCACAGCAGAAGAATTAGCAACACGATTTACTGTTACTTCTGAAGTTTGTCACTACAACAAAACTCTGGAAGGGAAAACCAGCTCCTGGATTAGCACTGTGCAGTCTCCACATGTCTGGCAATCTCCCCAGGTGGCTGATTCCAGCCAGCAACCTGTGATGTGTCAGAAGTTGGGTGCAAACAAAGCAGATTTGTCCCACTTCTCCCAACCTTTCGGGGTTGCTTCTATTTAGAATACAACTTTGTTATTAAAAGCATGAGAAAGTAATATATGGGATATTAATATTAAAACAGAAGGAAATGGATTGATATCCCAAAAACAAATCTCATTTACGTTAAGCTCATTAAAGCAGCGGGGTTCTGAATGCAGAATATAATTAATACTATACATATCAAAGCAGAGAAGACGTGCATTTGGCAACACAAAGTAAGAAGAAATGAAGAGGGTTAAAGAATTACAAGTGAAAAGAATTTGAAGAGAACCTGGAATTATACTGGAGTTCTAAGCAGATTATTAACATTATAATTGAGATGATCTTTAAGAATGGTTTGCCACATGCAAGCGTAGTGTTTCAAGCTTCAAAAATATGCAAGGAATACTGTAAGTATTTGTATCCTTATGTATTATAAGGAAACAAGGAAACAAAGGGAACGAACACAGAAGAGCAAAGGAGCAATAATGTGATACAGGAAAAAAATTACAAAAAAAGTATGCAGAAAAACATAGCTATCCAAAAGTTACGCAAGTTACTCAAAAAATCCTCCTGAAAATGTATGAATATACTTCTGTAACTATTTCTTCTAATATTTTGTCCAGTTTGGCTTCATATGATAAATTAGAAAACAGCAGACTGAAATTAAAACTGCTTCACTGTTATTTACTGAGTACAGCTGGTCCAACCTGAGAAAGTCCACATGAACAAGCACAAAACAGTTTTATCTGACTCCATATTAGCAGGGTAACAGTACTATTTCAGAGCCCGTATGTGGGAGGATGTGGAAAATGAAAAGGAAGCAACAAAATAATGGACAAGGAATGGAATTAGATCAGAATTTAAGACCTGTTAGAACCGTAAGCACTGTCAAGTTGTATGAGCAAAGCAGTGACAGCACGATGACTACGTGGTCAGCAACAGCCTGAACAACTAGACATTTAGGGAGGACTCTGACCAGTGTTGATGGCATTTAAGACGACTGGAATCTTAAAATGCAGTCTGCAAAGTCGTCTATTGTCAGGCATTGGCTCACCTAGCAAAAGGACTGTGCGAAGTACATCAGAGTTTAAGCATTTTATGCTATTTCAAATATGACATAAACCTACTACATGTCTTTGAATAATGCTGCTAACTGACACTAACAGCTTTAGATTGTGAAAGGATGAAAAGGTCTGTACAAGACAATGTTTGCTTCATTATCTTCTTCCATGTATTACTAGTACAATAAAAAGTACTGCTATGGTATCTGAGGAATGAAAAACAGGAACACAGTGATTCAAAATGAAACAGAAAAATGGAACAGCCTTGTTGTTTTAGTACATGGCACCAGAGTTCAGCATTAGGGATCACATCGGTGCCAGTTGGTACTGCAGGGAAGAGCAGAGGGCAGAATGGATTGGAGGGCACTTCAGCCAGGAATCACGAAGGGCAAACAGAGGAAAACTGCAGATGTGTACAGGCAACAACTGGCAGAAATAAACTACAGGCGAACAGTTCATTATGAATGGTCAAAGTGGCTGGGTGAAGATCTACACCCTTTGCAAAGGTTGATATACACCAAAATATGAACTGAGGTATCTCCGGGGTCTTTGACATACATTCTGAAGACATTATTAGCCCTGGTAATGGTCTGCAAGTGCATGTTCTTCACCCTTGGGCAGTGCAACATAAATTGACACAGTTGAGCCTTCAGCAATGGAGCACACACCTCAGACTTCTTTCCTGTCCTTTATATGACCACAGAGAGAGAATATCTCAATTGTTTTTCAGTAATACAGCATCTACAAGTACAATACTTCAAAATTCCTTTCTACATCAGATATTTAGAAAAAAAAACATCCGATAATCAATCAACAAATGTTGTAGATGGAAATACAGATTTCCTCAGGTCCAAAGTTGCACTTTTCTTATCGATTTCAGAGCTGAAAAAAAGTGTACAGTAGGATGGTTAATTAATAAAGGTCCCAGAATCTGTATAGGTTGCATTAATTACCTTTTTTCCAAAATAAGACGGTCAGTCGAACAGCTCCAAGGTAGTTAAACAGAATATTGGAAGGATCATCCAACGTAAGCAAAGGGTAACAGGCTAAATTGGACTTTTCATATCTGCCTAGATTTATGAAAAATCTTTCATATTGCTAAGATTAAAAGCCCTAAAGTTATCAGTGCCATTTATGAATCACAATTGATGTAAGATATTCTCTAAGGAAAACAATGAATGTTCAGTGCAGGACGAGATGATAGCACCGCTCTTTTTATTTTGTTTCTGAGAGAGTATTTGTATGTATGCATATATATATGTTCCTGTGCATTGATGGTAATTGCAGATATAACCCAGAAAGTATGGTGGTGGGAGCTCTGCTCTCAGAAAATCAAATAGCCCATTAGGAGGCATAAATATTAATAGAGCTGTCTCATACTACACTCTCAAATGAGGTAGTTCAGATCATGATTCTTTGCATTTAAAATATATTCACTGCACCAACTAGACTGAGAAACAGAATCCACATGTGAAGAAGTCACTGATGTTGGGCAGTTTCTTAGCCACTGGTAATTCCCAAATGTAAAAGTAAGGATCAAGTGATTTCTTTCCTTATTCCACCCCAAATTCTCCTACAAATAGTCTTGTCTCCTGAACTACTGCCACAACATCCAGTATGTATCATATTTTCTATGAAAACCACACTTCCACATCTTCACACTGAGATATATTCAGGCAATATGAAGACTCTTGTAAAGGTTCACAGCAAAAGGCATACTGTCATCCCACTGCACAGCACACGATATTTGGGGTTTCTTTTAGCAGTCATACTAGTGATGATTTTCGAACTTCATTTTATAGTTGTCATTAGAGCTTAAAGTAGGACATTCATGGTGCAAACTCTTGTAACACAAATAAATGGATGTACACTATTAGTAAAAAAAGCAACACAAGCTTGCAGCAAAAACAGAAAGTACAATCCTCATAAGCGATAATGAGTTACTCTGTCATTCCAGATCACAAGTTCGTGCCTTGACTCTAAAACAGTGATCAGCAACACTAAACAAAGTACAAAACTAATCAGGTATTTCCTGTAAATGATGCTAAAGTTTGCAAGAAATACCACATGATTAGCAACATAACCAATTCAGTCAGTAAAATGCTGTTAACTGGGATTTAATTTAGGTTCTACTACAACTTCAAACTATAGAGCCTAGCCACAAAGAAAGCAACACAAAACTAACAAATGCCCTTCAAAAAATATTCTAAAACCAGCCCTACCAGACAGAGGTGTTATTGTATGCACATCCATAACGGAATTCAGCAACTCCTGACCTTCGCAGACACGATAAGAAACAGACATGAAAACTGATGACCTTCCATTACTTATTGAGTCAGTAAATTGAAGATGTAGTATACTGAAATATAAGCAACTATACTGAGCGAAAATCAGGCCAGTATTTCCTCCTTCCTTTTCACTCAGCTCCCATCCTATCCTCTCATAGTCTCTGCAACGCTCATATCAGAATCCCAGCAACACATTGTAATGGTTATAATTCCCATTACAACATCTAGCAGGACTTGAAGATAGGATTGCCTTCATTTCTACATCTGTCTTCATCAGATTACTTCCTGTTCTTCAAAATTTTTAATTTCCTCACATCTCTCAGCTGACAATTAATTGTAGTTACTAGTTTATTTATCTAATAAGATCTATTTCATATAATAAGAAAGCATTAAACAGTATATGAGATAGCGTACTATTGGTTTGGTAACTTCTAATTTATGTTTCTTGTTTTAATTAAGCAGATGTCATAAAAGTTTTCCTCTCATTTTCCTATTTACTCTTTTCAGTAACTAATCTCTAATTGTAATTAAATGACTACAACCTACATCCAGCAAACGAGGCAATATCAGTCCTTTCTTCCTTCTCATACAAAACCAAGGCCATTTCCAAGCCTGAAGATTCCCTCACTCCACTGCACCTTTGTTCTACCACTTGATCCCATCTACTATGGGGTATGAAGGCACTCCAGGGCAAGGGTAACCCGAGGCTGCATATGGGTGAGCAGAGGCTGAGCTGCTGTGAGAATGGGGATGGGTACTGCTCTGCCAGCTGCCCAGGACATTCAGTGGTTCTCTGCACTTGTCAAGGAGAAAAGGTAGACTGCTGCTGCTCCTAATTGTGCTGTTTGTACAATGAATTTAACTGCAGAAATACCTCCTGAATTTCAAATAACTCTCTTTATTCTCCTTCAGGCTCACAGGACAATAAACATGACTTTCTCATCTACTGGGCTCTTCCTGCCTTCATTTTTGCTATTTTTCTGACATCTTTTTTTCATATTCTCTCATAGGAAAAATACTTTCTGAGAACAATGATGGAGATCTGCATCTTTATTTATGACTTTGTGAATCAGTGTCTGGGTGATAGGAAGTGAAAGTTGCTCAGCTAATTACACACGCTTGATGAACTGCGTAATAACTGCTGCAGCACTGCACATTAATTGAATGCATATAAATGACAGCAGTTATTCTAACTTGAATGATGTGTGACGAAGTGACGTTGCTCACCGTACCCTGATTATCTTTGTTTCCAACTTTGGCAATCCTGCTTAAGTAATTGTATTTTTACAGCACTGAGAAAAGAAATTCCCCAACAGAAACATCAGAGGTTGACTCAAAGCCCAGTGCTTTAAAAACAAATGTAACTGCCTTAAGTAACTGCAAGTGGATTTAGACATCTAAAAAAGCATATGCTGAGTAACTACAATTAACAATTAATAATTAACAACTAGTTGCAATTAACAATCAGTAGGAACTGCAAGTGCAAAAACCTTGGAAAATAAGGCCACTTTCATTTAGATGCCTAGATCTGAGGCAATAGAGCTGAACCTTGCCCGACTTTTTATGATTTCTTGCTATGACACCTTCCTAAAATATCTTTGTTCTGGAATAACAGCAGCATATAGCAACTTATATTAAAAACACGGATTACAGGCAATAGGTACCTGTGTATTTCCACACAGCTCCGTTTACCCTAAAATGCACCCTAGATTCAAGAGTAGACCAACAATTACACAGCACATTTTTGACATAACAATAATAAAAAAAAAAAACTTGTTGCAAAGCAAACGTGTGAAGTAGTACAAAATTAGTATTTTAAAGTTGTTACCAAATACTGCTTGAAATCAATACCAGAATATATCTTGCACATCACATATCAATTGCCATGGGGATTTGGAAGTGCCAACAAAGAAATCTGCAAATGCTATCTAACACTAAAATAGTAGAAGCCAAGCTTCCAAAACACCCTTATTTCCACAGCATCACTCACACTATTTTAACATTTCTCTACACCCCTATTAAGAGATTTGGGGTTGTACAAAGAGAGCTGTAATCACACCATAAAGGAAATCAGCGCTCACTTTTTGAAATGTGTAAAGGAAAAGAAGTGATTCACAAAAACGTTCCAGGAAAGTTAACGCTCGTTTAAGAAAACAGCATGGATCAGGTAGGAAATCAACACAGATTTTCAGCTCTGCTTTGCTACGGTACCTAACAGCCACCACACTGGACTATAGAGCTTCAGGGGCTCCCAGGCATGAGAGCCACCTCCTGTGCATGCAAATACAACGCAGGGTGTCAGCATACGAGGGACACTCCGCTACACCACGAGGCCATGACAGAGAAGCTGCCAATGGGATCAGAATAGGACAATGAAAGAGAGATGATCAGGTGCAACCAAGTTCAAGCTTTTTGAATGTTATCTTCTCATCTGCTTTATGCACTCCTCTCTTTAAGTACTTTTCTGGCTTTATTATGACACGACGGACCATAACTGTTCACTTTACACCATCAGCAAATCAACCGCTTTCAGCCGTATAATACGTTCCTCCTTCTCAAAGTTTCGATTTTTCCCCCTTTTTTTTTTTTTGTCCACTTTATACATACCTCCTTTTCTACAAATTTTCTTGCCGGGTTTTCTGGCACATTCCTTGGATATTCTTTTGACTGAAAAATGAATAGAAGACTAGAAAATAACATGGAGCTCCGTCACAGACAGTAGGAGCATGCAACACCACTATCTAACTCAAATATGACCTGCTTTATTAGGTGCAGAAGAATCTCAACTTGTGGTGCCTGCACATGCAATGGACAAGATGTTGATGCATCTTCCCAGAAGTCAGTGGGTGGCAATGAGAATTAGGCACCAAATTTGACCTAAAAATACACGTGCTGTGGGAGAAAAGAAATGAGTGTAGACATTTTTTTTTTTTTTAAAAGGACAGATGCATACAAAGAAAAGCAGCATGCATACATGTAGTATGCTGGCATGCAACAAAGAAAGCCATGCTAACAGTATACATGAATTAATATTGTTAGAACGTAGAACAGGAAAATAAAAAGATCTCCCTGTTTTGCCTGCTATTAACTCACCATCCTCGGTTGGGACATAGATATTTAAATAGAGGCAGTCTTCATTCTGATCTTGTACATAGGTGGAAACTACATCCAAGTTATTAGTAAACCACACGGGAAGCATGACTTCAGGCAACCTGCCTTCTATAATGTTCTGGGGACACACTGGAGCAAACTGAGTGGTATTTTTGATATCTGCCCAGGGAGACGGAGGCTCAGGAGGTTGAAAGCGGCGCTCCCCTGTTGGAGGGGCAGCATACGGAACCCCAAGAAACTGAATAACAGGCCCCAAAATTTCATTATTTAGTTCCTTCTTAATCCCTCTTATCTTGCCAAAGTTGGTGGTCACCACTGGGTTGGTATCATCCAATTTTTGGGAGGACACAGCTGCAGCGTGAAGCAAAAATCCAAGTATAGAGAAAGCAAAAGTGGCATTCAATCCCATGTGTAGCAGGCGGGCAATCAGTGCTCTCCATACACAGTTCAGCCACATGGATCTTGGAAAGGCCATGGTCCCACATTAGTTGTGTGACTACAATGAAGCAATCTTATTTGTATCCACTGGTGTAAAAAGAGGGCGACCAAAGGAAACAGATCAAGTTTCCTAAATAGGAGCCTGTCAGAAAAATCTCAAAAGGCTTTTCATGCAGTAAGTATCTTCCATTGATTTCACACTTATTGAAGCTGCATCTTCACTCAGCACTATTTATCAGACTACATCCTATTGACAATTCTGTTTTCCATAGCAGCAATATGAAGAGAGCGGCCATTTACTGCAGAATCCCCTCTTATAAATCAAATCCAGTTAGCCGCAGGTCTATATCCTGGAGAAAATGAAAATAAATCATTAGTATGAAAGAGCTAATATGAGCAGAGTGATAACTAGATGCTTCACAAGTTATGTACATACATTAATAGTTGCTAGAGCCATGTAAGTAAAACTGCACTAGTTTATGGGTCCATGAAATGGCGGGTGAAGCACTGATTACTGGATTATCCATAACGTCAACCTGCTGAATTCACACAGGTTTCTCAGAAGAAACAAACCTGATAGAAAACACGTTTTTAAAATTCACCTTGTCAAGAATAAGAACTTCGCTGCCAGGCTCCATTAAATACATGTTTACGTTAATATTTTATTCAACTGAATCATCTCAAAATCAATTCTCACTTTATTTGCACTAGTTACCAAAAAGAACGTAATTATTTTTTTAAAGTAAAAGAGTGAAATTAAGATATACAGGCATACAGAAGACTCAAATGCTTTTTATTTCATAAAAAGAAGGTTACAATACATGCAAACATTTGCTCATTTAAAAATAGAACTTACAATTCAAACATCAGGACAGTTGGTATACTTCTATGAGAATAACACAAATCACCATGTTTTGTATGCTTATCTCACCCCTCAAATTTCTAATAGCTAATGAAACACACTCGCATTGTGGCAGCGTGAAACATCCCCAGTAACAATGAAGGTCCACAATGCACTCCCACCAAAGAGAATGGAAGCAGTGGGTTTGCACAGAACTGTGACTATACATCAGTGTTTTTCCCTGAAAACTGGTCTGCAAAAGGGTATGAACAGGCCCATTAAGGATGGAGCAGTATATCACAGTGTTTACTTCAGACCAATCCCATCATCCTTTTAAACTACTCACAAATGAAAATTCATCACAAACACACTCAATTCCTACCATTCTTATTTTACAGTATAAACAATAAATGCTCCCATAAGACAGTGGAAATCTTATCTTTCATATACCCCCATGAACAGTATCCTGGGAAAATCATCAGTTAGGATCAGGGACTGCATAATCTCAAATTCCTGACTCTATTTTCAACCACGTTAGCTCAGAGGTTGTCACACAAGGCTGTGTTCCAGCACTTCTGAAATTACTCAGTGCATATCATTATATCTTCCATATGCATGTTAAACATATTTCTAACACGATTTACAATATCCTATTATTTAAAATGCAGTGTTACACACAACATAGCAGTGTAATCTTACGCTCCCTATTAAGCAGTGAGTAAAACACAAGAAATGTGTTTTGCTTTGCATAGGAAACATTTTAAACCACCTGCTTTTGAACAGCATTGGCAGTTTTAATGAGAATTGTTTTTTTTATCATGTCTATACACATTGGAGAGAGAATTCAAAAGAACGGCTTGTCTTAATAGTCAGACTACCCTGCAGTTTGGGTTATTAAAAAGGAGATTGTAAAAGCTATATAGGACAGCAGGAGATTTGGTTCATGTCTAGCATTCCTTTAGCTCTGAACAATCTATCTCAGGAGGCAATAAGGAGATAGATGAAGCTTTTCCACAGTTTTCTCTCTGCCTTTCTTTCTCTGCTAATTCTAACACCTTCACTGTGAAACTGCATTAACAGACAGGCTTATACCCTTCTCCAGCTTCAAACTCTCCGTGTTTGCTGGAAACACACCAATTTAGCTGCAGAAAATAATTCCCCTGAGTTAACACATGTGTTTCATAAACTTGAACAGAATGGCACGCGAACAGTTGCCTCTCAGTAAGCTACTGCCTTCTCGCATTTCAAATTTTGAAGGTAGTGGGACATCGCTTGAGAAATAGTTAAGGCAGAGGACGGGTGCTGGAGCAGAGGCCACTTCGTGCAGCATTGCTGCCCTGAGCTGATGTGCAGTGATGGAACACAAGGTTGTGGAAAGATGGAACAATTCACCTTATAAGGTATAGACCAGTTTTCAGCTCTAAGACAACTTTCTAACCCTAAAACAGTACGTTTTAACAACAACAATAGAAATCACAGTAGCTCATCAGAACAGAGACAAATTTCAGGTTGTAAGACTAGGTTGAGACTTTTTCCTTTAAATAATTTTATTTCTGAATTAGTTATGCAAATTCAAAGCAAATCATAGAACTGGACTACAGTTTTATGCTCATTCACCTTGCTGCTGCAGCTGAACATCTCTGCTGTGACTGAAAGTTCTGGTTTGCTTCCCTTGGATGAAGTTTTGCTCTAAGACAGAAACTGGGCTAAAATGATAAGACTAAATTGTTTGGCTATTCTCATTAATTAATTCTTGCGTACTAGCTAGCTTCAGTGAATGAATTTATAAGCCACATGAGGCAATAAATTGTAAGGCTTTGCAAAGTTGGAAGCAACAGATTTGCATTGTGTTCAAAACTTGAATTCTAGGTTTGCATTCTTCCCCATTAGGTAGCAGTTTATTGTTGAGAATCAGATAGGTCAAACATCTGATTCTGTTCCTGACTGCACTGAAGCTACAACAGTAAGAACACTAACTCACACAAATAAGGAAACTGAGAATACTCACATCTTTAGAGAATTTTATGTCAAAATTTTATTTATTTATTTTACTTATGCTAGAACAAGGTGGGAAGGCAAAATGGGGATGCCAGCCTGGAGCTCTGCTATCTTAATTGCTCAGCATCAATGTTGGACACAAAATTTTCCTTAGTCCTCCAGCAAATGATCTATGTAGGACTTTCCCCTGGTATCCAGACTCCAAAGGACTGATCAGGTGTCAGTGGAGACAGAAGCAATTAACAGCAGAGGGAATAATCAGGGAGATGAGCAGCACAATAAACCAAAGAAAAATGATGATCAATTTCAGCCAAGGTATAAAGCTTTAGCAACAGAATACTGTAGATCTGAGGAGGGCGAGGAGAAGCTTTTTCAGATTTTTTATTGTCTAGATGTGAGGATCTCAATTGTTCCCTGTGGTAACGCAAATGAATTCTACTGTAAAAGGTATTTGATAAAGTCTTTCACGGTCTTTGGAACAGTCTATGCTATATAGAGGTTTCTTCTATCATCCATTATTTGATTATCTTCTTTTCTGAATTTAAATTACTTTATAGCTCAGATGCTGAACTACTTCAGAACAGCATTTAGTATTCCGAGGAGCGAACAGCCCAAGATAACTTCAGAGTATCTTTGCATTTTCAATGACACAGGGCATCCCACAACCAGTCGCATCTGCTGCAAACTGCAGCAGCCAAACTCCTCTTTGTCACTCTTGCACAGAGCTTCGAATCTTAGGGGATGTCTTGAACTGTGCCACCTGTCAATAGCTCCAACGGATTAATAAAACCTTTGGTGGGACTTGGTGCTCCTGGTTATATGCCAGGCATTATTATGTCTTTACACCACTGGCTGTTTTCTTTTTAGCTGAAGATGTGCTTTGTGACTTGATATTCATGCTTAAAAATTCCTTTCCCCTTCAGTTTTGCTGTTAAATCCCAATTGCACAAATATTCATAGAAGATGACTGTTAAGAGTTTTGCACATGATACAATGCTGCCTCATCTCAAAACACAAATACAATTTTGCAGAACCAACTGCATTTGCATCCATTTTTCCTTACAACAGTCTCTACTTACAACTAAGAGCCTAAAGATGTTTTGTGTCTCTAAAAGGAAACCTGTGTTCTGAAGAGCGCTATGATCCCAAACAGGAACACAGCCAACGAAACAGAAGCCATTAAAGGGACAACTCTTCGACCCGGGGTGAACATCGGATCAGTGTGACACACTGATTGTCAACACAATCGGGCAAATCCTCCAAAGACGTATCATGAAATTTCCCATCTCTTCTTTCACAATTCAAGTTGGTAAAGGGAAGCGTTGTTTCACATATGGCATATTTTCATGCTCTGTAGTAGTAAAAATTCGGAAACAAACCTGCTTTTCGGTATTTCCATAGATACTTTGTTGAAAGGGACTGACACGTGTTCAGTTCAAGAAATGAACTGTTTACATTCTAAACAGCAGGTCCACGCAATGATAAGGGAGGAGACTGCAATCCTGAATCATATACACCTTAGAAAGGCACAGATCTGGTAGGGTTTAGGGAGTTTCAGAAAGCAGCTAGGGATCCAAACCTATTAACATGCACAGCCTTTCCTGAAACTGCCAACAGGGGTACAAATAAGACATTATTCTGATGGGGTCACGGTCCCACCCCACATTAGGATGAGATTACAAGTGTTACGTTACGCAGGTCCGCAAACAGTCTGGGATAGGGATTTCCAAATGCTTCAAGCTGTGTCAATATATCACTCACAGATCAGATAATCTGATTCTGCAATGTATCTCTCACGTCTGCCTCTATTTAACAGTACCTTTTGTACACAAAACCTTACAACCAAATTAGTAAAAAATACAAGCGTATATATATGAATTCATTATTCAACACAACGAAGTGCAAATTAATGAAAAGTAGAATTTAATTGAGTAGATGATATAAGACTCATTTAAATTGCCATGTACTTTCCAGCTTCGCTATATTTTTGTTCTTCCCCATTAGTGGGAATATTCACTAATGCTAACTCATTATTAATTAGTATTTTCATGATCAAAAGATCTCTTTAAATAATTTCTGTAATCTTGGCTTGCCAAAATAAGAAGACTTCTGATCATGATTTTCTATTAAGATGTTTTTGAATTAGGTTGAATTAAACTTATGAAAAGAAGAGGGTCACTTCAGTCTTATTATCTTCCATTTACTCATATCAATAAATAATGTTCTTAAAATAGCTCTACTTCTTAGCCGAAGTAACTGTTTATATTACCAGAAGTTGGCTACAATTTGTTGGTGTGGACTGTAGCTATCTGACATTTTGCACAGTAAGTAAGTAACGAAATGGTGATTTTACCCATAACAGAAAGAATGGGTAACTCTGTCACTTATGTGTAAAGTTTTAGACAGCTAAGTAATACAGATTTAAATTAAAAATGACAGATGCACTGGTGTGGAATATAATGGGCACTGAAGTGAACCCTTATTCCTTTTAGCAGCTTACGGTTAACTCTTAAATGGACCGCATTTATACTCACATTTGAGCGCTAGAGCTATTCTGCCAAGTGATCAGATGGCCATTGTGTTGATGGCAGCAGCGCGCTTCAGGACATGAAGAGTTTTTGACCTACTCTAGAAACTGAACTGAATTCCTGTTAACCATAGGTCACGCTAGAGAAAAACAAATATTCTACATCTGTTTCTCATCTAAGATCTTCAATACTGAAATCGGCATACACTACAGTGTAAAGCCAAGTTAATTTAACTGTCTTCAGCTAATGTTTTTTAAAAGCAATCTCTTTAGCAGAGTATACTAGAGCTTGGTATACTCAGCTAGAGTGATCAGGTGGGAATTGAGGGCCCTGAAGGGTTCCTTGCAGGTGACAATGTTCTAAAATTAGTAACAAAGTTCATCACCTGATCTATATTTGTGGCCAACCCTTGGTTCACTGTTGTTAATCACAGGAGAAAAATAAATTGGATTTTGTTAACTATGTTTAATACAGTTATAATACCAACAATAACACTATCTTTAATGGAAGATCATCACCTAAGGCAAACGTCTGTATCAGATTCAGAAGAAAGATGCCACTTTGATTTTCCTATTTCAGGCATTAGGAATTCAAAATTAAAAAAGCTGAAATACAGTTATTACCTTTTTTTTGCAGAGAACTCTGAAAACACAGATAATGGAATGAACTCGGATTTGTCTATGAATTGTTCTGCTATCAGGCTAACATACAATAACACTTCCAAAGCACACAGAAATCTTGTTACAGAGCTAGATCAATAGCTAGTTTTTTAATATGATGAATTAAAAAGAAAAAAAAAAAAGGCAACAAACATCCTTGTGGCACCAAAACAGCAGATGTTTAAACTACTGGATCTGACTCTGGTCTCAATTCCATCAGTGCAATCGAGATCAAATTGCAACCCGTTATAAAAACCACAGAGATGTAAACATAATTTGTTAATCATAAATGCAGTATCTCTAACTCAGGTTCAAAAGTCCTCTTGAACGGTGTTACCATGCTTACAGAGCTCTGGAGTGCGCACTACATTTAGAGTGCAATACTGGCATCATAGGGATCTATCAACTTGAGAGTCCATTTCCTGTGATGGAGTATTCTGTACATCTGTGACTTTACTTGTATTTCTTCCAAAATGAATTTCATGCTTAACTTGTTTTTCTTAATTAAACTTCCTTTAGCAGTTTCTAATACGTGCATTATTAAAACTCATTAGTCCCATTCATGCCTGCCTGTCATTTTTAGCTTCACATTCATGTATTGAAGTGCTCTGTTGCTTTATATAGGACGCAAATTAAATAATAAATATGAGAACTTGAACGTTTTATGAGTGTCAGTATGAGAAAGTGGCTGCAAGGCCCATAAGGTTTCACACAAAAAAAGCATTACAGCTAAAGCTAACATGCTGACACATCTCTGATCTATAAAGTCTGCAGTAATGGTAGCAGTAAAGTGTTGTGCCATAGACGGGGAATTTTTCTCTCACGCGAAATAGAAATAGGATAGAGCACAGACTATATTTACTGTTGTAAAAAAATTTCAAATAAAATTTCCCAAAAGCTTAGAATATAACACTATTAAATGTCCGCAAAGATTTACTCTTTCCATCTCACTTCACGTGTAGCTCCTATTATTCAACTCCTTGTCCTGGTATCATTCTTCTCTACTCTCTGCGAGAGAGACACTCCTCTAAGTTATAGCACCCAGTCTCAGATCCGCCTGTGGCCACAGCCCGGTCATGGTGACCATGATTCCGGTGACTGAAGTGCTTCCTAACCCAGCAGTGACTATTTCAGGGCTTCAGTCTCCACTGGAAGAACCAGGCTGCAGAAACAAAGCACCATCCCAGACACCTATTTTACACAGGACTGAAATTGTCAGAATACTCACTATATTTTGCAGTAGGGCTTCTCTGAGTGTAGCTTTCTCTCCTCCTGAATATATCTATCGCTATGTGCCTATCTAACAACTCACCCACAAGTATTTTTTTTTTTTTGGAAACTGGCGGATGGGACTGGGAAGGGGACAGTTAAAGAAATACGTGCAGTTCAGGTACCGCAGTGGAAACTTTTAAGAGAAATGGAATTAAGTAAGGGTACAAGATATAACATAAATGTATTCCCCCTCATTAAATTCCCAGAACCAGTTCAACAAGTGGGTTAATGGCATCTCTAGGCAGGTTGTGATTGAGTAGATTTAGAAAATATATTTCACATTGCCATTTAGTTCTCTGCTTGGTTAAAAGGATATGAGTCACTTGAAATATAATATTTTAAAGTGTCCTTGATCATTTTTATGATTTTACATGCACGTGTTGCTAATTTCAAAGCATTAGATTCTCCTTTATAATGGTGCAGAAGACCTAACCAAGCATCAATAGAAAGTAGCAGACTACCCAAAGGCAGCACTAAAACTGATTATGCAGAAAATGTTACGAGAACAAAATAGAGGAATTCAACAAATGGGGGTAAGAGAGCTCCAATTGCTTTTCTTTTAATGGCCTCATCTATAATTTGCCCATAGCAGTGGGAAAAAAAAATTCTCATTGAGGTATGTGGTGCAGATTTTACATGGCTCGATTACCAAAAGGTTATTTACAGCAGATGCTGTGCCCCATGGTTTCATACATAGGGTGTCCCCTGACATCACCTCTCTTTTTTTAAGGTGCAAAGTGGCATCTTAGAGTGAGTGAATGGAAAACCTCAACTGTGGTAGCAAGGCACTAGCTAGGCACTTGTTCTCTTTGGGTAACAAACACCATTAACCAGCGATTCGTAATTATGAAAATAAAGTTTGTTGGAAAAAGTGGGGTCTTCAGAGGGAGGTGAAAACATGCAGCTGAGTCACCAAGAAGTCAACGTGGTACCTCCTTGTAACTGTGAGAATTCAACAGTCATTCTGGGGAACGCTAAGTCATCACTCATCATTAAAACAACAGGATACATTTCAATATCCACACTGAATCAGTAGATAACTTGTTGAAGTTTGCACATCAGCTCCTTTTTTGTATCCCCTATCTCCCCACCGCTTCCATACAAACTCCTCTGCAACAAGCAGGGAGCAGGGAGGCATCTCTCTCTGCATGCACATTCCTTCCTGATGCAGAGCTCAGAAGCAGGGCTGCTGTAATGGAAATGTGCTTTTATAACAGCTTTTATTCAGCAGTCAGGATCTGTTTTTGTCACTCTCCATTATATTTATCATGGACAGATCTCTGGGACCAACAAGAAATTATATTGTTTACTGGATCAGACTGATTACTGCCCATCTTTTATTAAAAGAAATACCCAAAGGTTTCTACTGAATCTCTGGCAAAATGTTGTCTTTTCACTGTTTGCTTTCAAAGAATGTCTGTCTCCTTTTGCTCTTCTTTTTCACTATTTAATTTTTAAACAGTTTCTTTTTCATGTGATTAAAAAAACATAATAAATATGACAGCAAACAAATAATTCAGAGCTAGCCAAGGATCTGTAATACAGCTCCACGTCTCTATTAGAAAGGAATGTGTATTTGCTTTTAATAAAGAAAGGCATGCCAAGCCATTACAAACTAAGACCATATCTAAGCCTCTGCTTTCTTCTCTTTTCCCCAGACTCCATTTGAACAATTACAGTGGTTTGTGGTTGTGTGCATGCCAGTGGCTATTAAATATGCAAACTGATAAAAAATAAAACTGCCACCATTACCATGTTCAAATCTTCCATTCATTTGCAAATCAATTTATCTGCCTACAGCTCTGTCCCAGTCTTTAAATAACCCTCCTCAGCAGCCTGCTCCACCTCCAGCCAAATAATCCCGAGCAAGCCCACTTTGTTAAGGATGTTTCAGTACCAACAGCCAGGAGATCTCCTTACCCTACCACAGAAAAATGGGTGAGATACCAAAGCAGCAGCAGCAAAACAAGATCTCTGCTTGCTTCCACGCAACATACTGCCTTAAACAGCCTGAATGCTCTCTGATGGCTTCACTGCTACTTCACAATCACAAAACAGAGGTGTTCAGCCAAATCCTGCTTCCTAGTACACTTAGCATGATTATCCTCAGCCTCATTTTTTTTCTCTTCAGCCTGTATGTGGTTCATAACAAATACATGGAATAAATGAGATTTAGTATGTGTTTAAGGATACCTCAACCACTTACGGCAAAACTGGTTTTTGCTATGTTGCTGCAATCTGTAGCTGTAGCTGTAGCCTAAAAAATCTGTTGTCATTTCTCAAAAGTAACTAAGAAGTATCCTTCTTCACCAGATCATCCACCAGAGGGAGAAGGAAAAAATAAATAAATAAATGAAAAAAAAAGAAAAGAAAAAGAAAAAAGAACCACCCAAGCAGCATTTCCAAACATGGCTACTTAGCTCTTGGCTCCCAGTCTGCAAATCTAATTTCCAAGATGCAAAAGTGGGCTGTGTGTTACAGCTGTTGAGCCCACACAAGTCTCAGTGCAGTCAATGGGAATCAGTATCTCTGAAAATCAGGGCCCTGAGTAATGAGCTCTATTTTTACACGCTCATTTATATCACGCTTGGTCTTGCACTTGTCAGGTGCCTGTAATAAAGTGCACGCAATTTCATAAGTATCCTGTGCTTCAGATGAAGCCAGTCCAGAAAAAAAAAAAAAAAGAGGAGAAAAGTTCCCAAAGCTCACAGTGCTGCTTTTTCACCAAGCATGATGATTGCATGCATCAGAAATGCTCCAACAGTGAAAATAATAATAATTATAAATAAATAAATGAATAAAATTTAAAAACAACAACCACCAAACAAACAAACTGAAATAAAGCAATGCAGATATTCAGGAAGCTCAAAAAAGTTACTCAGAGCCTTATCACAAATACATAATTTCAGACATGAGCGATCTTTTGAAAGCACCGGTGCAACCTGGTCCCACTGAGGCTCCGGACAAATGCAAATGCTGCCTCAGTGGAAGTCAGCAGCAGCAAAGAAAATATTTCCTAGA